>APFE030180497.1:0-14864 GCA_000404065.3 Pinus taeda | reverse complement strand
GTTAATGTGTGAATGCTCTTGATGTTTTATTGTTATTGATGCTACTATATTGATGATCAACGTAGAGGAGTTTATGTATTGTGTATGTTTTCTGCAATAGTACATGATCAGGATAATCTCTATTGAATATGTGTTAAATTATTCAAAATTTCTACAGAATAGATATAATGTCTGCAACTTTGGAAAACCACCACCGCTCTCCATGAAGAGCTCCTTCAACTCAGCACAATATGAGATATCTAATTCCCTTAAATTGGGTAGCTCCTCCATTCTCGATGCCTTCAACACGCCACAACCCCATATCTTCATGATTTGTAGTTGCGGCATTATTTTTTCATTGCACACTATACTCTCTAAGTTGTCTAGGGACGATAGATTTAATGTTAGCAACTCTAGAAAACTACCACCCCTCAAATTCAACACAATAAGATATATCTAATTCCCTTAAATTGTGTGATCCTCCATTCTCAATGTCTTCAACATGCGTAATATGGCATGTCTAAGGAGTGCAGTTGTGACATTGATTTTGCATTACACACTATACTCTCTAAGTTGTCTATGGAGTATAGATTTAATGTCTGTAACCCTGGAAAACTGTCATCACTCTCCATGAAAAAATCCTTCAACTTAGCACAAGCTAATATTTTTAATTCCCTTAAATTGGGTAGCTCCTCCATACTCAATGTCTTCAACACATGGTATTATGATATGTTCAAGAATTGGAGTTGCAACATTAACTTTCATTGCACACTATACTGTCTAAGCGATGTAGGGACTCTAGGTGTAATTTCTCAAACTTGGGAAAACCGTCACGTGTAGCCTCACTCCCAATATCCAAGACTGGAAGCTCCTCTAATTTCATACAACTACTCAGGCCCAAATTCTTCAAATTTTGAAACTGACAAATACAATTTGGTAGACTTGCCCCTTGATAATTGACTAAATCAAGACTCTGCAACTCCTCCATGCTCTGCATGTTCTGTGGAAGGATATATAGCACTGCATCATCTCTATTTGAATCTTCGCCCGACTGGAACCATAACCTTAATTTTATCATCTTTGACCATGTACCCATTGAACCCTATTTAATTTCTGGCTTTACTGTGACATCCAACTCGATCATATTTGAGACATTTGTGAGATCCTCCAAACTCACTGGAGTCGAGGAAGTATTCAAGACCAGTTTGTTCAATGAAGTGAGTGGAGAGATTTGATGTGGAATCACCCTGAACTGTCCATGAGGAACCCAAATTTGAGATGCTTTATATTTTTAAGATCTACTATCCTATCGAGTAAATAATTTAGTTTTTGACAATTTTGAAGATTCAAAAATTGAATATGTGAAACATTGCATATGCTATCACGCAAGTCCTCCAGCTCATCACACCCACTCAAATTAAGAAACTCAAGTTGTCCAAGTTCTCCACTATTGTTGGTAATTTTTCTATTGAGGTATCCGACAAATCCAAAACCCGGAGAGACCTGAAAATTACCAAAAACCACTTTAGAATTTCCTTCAATTGTCTGTTTTGGGCCAACACTAAACTCGCAAGTGTTGTGTTGGAAAGGAAGAGAATTTAAAACACAAATTCACCCAAAACACACGAGCTGCGACTCTTTTATTGATCACACAAAACTTGATAATTACAATGAACCGGGTGAAAGGTATTTAACATTTTCCAACTAGTGACTTACCTAAACTAACTTGACATGCAACCACAAAACTTGACATAAAACCACACACTATAAGTTCGACTATGAATTAACTCAACATGAATCAATGCCTAGTTAACTGACTCTCAAAATCTAGCCAAGTTCTCATGCAGAAGTAATTAGCTTATTTTAGCACTCCCCCTTAGTTACGACCGATAAGCTAAGACATGACCCGTGACAACTCAAACATGTCTGCTGGTTTATGTCTCAAGTAGGCTTACAACACCCAAGTTTATTCTATGAAACTCAAATAGATATTATGCTAATGACTTAGTAAATATATCAGCTAATTGATCACTAGATTTACAAGGCTTCAAGTGAACTTCTCCATTGCTCACAAGTTCTCTAATAAAGTGATATCTAGTATCAATATGCTTTCTCTTTTGATGAAACACACTATTCTTGGATAGTGCAATCGTTGAGGTGTTTTCACAATATATTGTTGTCAAGATCCTTGTTGTTTCTTCTTGAGTTCATCAAATACTCTTCTTAACCAGAGTGCTTTAAATTCATCTAACTCAAAATCACTTGCAAAAATCATGTCATCAACATATAAGCAAAAAATAAAAATGTGTGCATGCTCATTTACTTTTTTGTACAAGGTAGGCTCAATGTTGCTTCTATAAATCCATTCGTAATCATGTAGCTATCGATTTTGTTATACCAAGCTCTAGGCGCTTGCTTCAGTCCATAGAGCGCTTTCTTTAGCCTGTAAACTTTATCTTTGTTACCTTCAACTTCATAACCTGGAGGCTATTGCACATATATTTCTTCTTCTAGAAATCCATTCAAGAAGGATGATTTCGCATCATCTAATATACTTTCTACTTATTCTGATCTTCTGTGGCTACAACTGCTCTTACAGTGGCCAATTTGGCTACCGGAGTAAATGGTTCTCCAAATTCTATTCATGGTTGCTGCAAGAATCCTTTTGCTACAAGTATTGCTTTAAATCTATCAATTTCACCTTTCACGTTCAACTTTGACTTGTACACCCATTTCACACCAATGAGATTTTCGTCCTTTGGTAAATCAATCAAATCCTATGTATCATTCTTTTCAATAGCTTCAATTTCTTCATCCATGGCTTGCACCCAATTTTGATATTTGATTACTTCTTCAAATGAAGAAGGTTGGAATGATAATAATGAAAAATTTGAACTAACATCCAAATCATGATAAATATCTTTCAGAATTCTCATCTTTCTCTTACCATTGATTGATTCATCACCTGATTAACTGTTAGGAGAATTCTCATTTGTTGATCTGCTTAAAGATCCATGCTGCTTTGAAAATATTGGAGTCCTTGTTGGTGTGCCTCTATTTGGTGTCTTTCCCTGTGATTCTTGCTTCTCTTTTTCTGCTACATCATCTTATTCCACCAGTGGAACTTGTGCATCAACTGTTTTGTCTACAGTTCCATTCCATGACTCTTGTTATTTGAACACAACATCTTTGTTATTTATGGTCTTCTTGGTGACAGGGTTATACAATTTTCATCTTTTGATTTCTCACTGTAACGAGTAAATATGCATTTTTCACTTTTATCATCTAATTTACCTCTTCGCTCTTTAGGCACATGTGTATAAGCTACACATCCAAATACTCTGAGATGAGATACGCTGCAAGAGATACCTAGCCATGCTTGTTCTAGTACTTTGTTCATCACACTCTTTGTAGGAGATCTGTTGATCACATAAATAACACATGAAACTGCTTCTACCCAATACTCATCAGACAAGTTTCTTCCTTTCAACATGCTTCTTACCATGTTCATAATTGTCATGTTCTTTCCCTCTGCTACACCATTGTGCTGCGGTGTGTACCTGGTTATAAACCGTCTTCTGATTCCATGTTGTTTGCAGTAATAATGAAATGCATTTGAATCATAATCTCCACCATGATCTGACCTTAATACCTTGATCTATCGATCACTTTGGTTCTCTGTTGAGGCTTTGAATTCCTCGAACCTTGCATAAGTTTTAGACTTCTGCTTCAAGAAGTAAACCCAACTCTTTTTGATATAGTCATCAATGAAAGTGAGGAAGTAACAACTCCCACCAATTGACTGTGTTCTCATAGGTCTACACAAGTTTGTATGCACTATCTCAAG
Organism: Pinus taeda; assembly: GCA_000404065.3. NCBI lineage: Eukaryota > Viridiplantae > Streptophyta > Pinopsida > Pinales > Pinaceae > Pinus > Pinus taeda. The sequence goes on along the minus strand of APFE030180497.1, from coordinate 11,038 downwards.
AGGTTGCTTTGCTCGATATGCAACTCCCTTTGGAAAGCTTTCATGGTGTTTCTTTCCCAAGATGCAAAACTCACAAGTACTACCAAGTTCTTTGATGGGAGATAATCGTCTGACCATCTGTTTCTGCTGCAACAATCTTTAACCAGAAAAGTGCAAGTGTCCAAACCAAAAGTGCCGTAACCAATAATCTTTAGAACATGCAACTGTAAAAGAACTAACCTGATCACTGTAATTCATAATTTGAGGAAATAGTTTGTTCCTCATCATCATCACCTTCGTTATCAACTGCTTGCTTGGGGGCTTGTCATATATAACACATTCTTGACCTTGAAATATAACTTTGTATCCTTTATGTGTCAATTGACCAACACTTATCAAATTATGTTTGAGACTAGGAACATAATATACCACTGAGATTGTCTTCTGCTCCCCCTGCTTGATCAGAATGTTGAGCACTCCTTTGTCACCTACATCCACAACCTTGCCAGTCCCCAAATTTATCTTTGTCTTCACAAATTAATCCAAATTTGCAACCAAATTCTTGTTGTCTGTCATGTGGTTACTGCAACCACTATCTAATAGCCACGCATTATCATAAGGTTCATGCATGGTATGGCAATGTAGGAACATGGAGTTAGTACTCTCTGTAGTGACATTAGCTATTTAGTTCCCTTGATCAAATATCTTCTTCTTGCAATCACGAGCATAGTGACCAAATTTATTGCAATAATAACATCTCACCTTTGATTTGACAAATCTTTGATTATTGTTAAAGTTTCTGCAGTTGCTTCCACTTTCATGTTCATGCTCTTCTCAACCATCTCTCTGACCACCATATCTTCTGCCTCGTCCTTTGCCTGTCGATCTATTTCTTCCTCAACCTATGTCTCTTGAAATAGAAACGTAAATTTTGAAAGCAGTCTCTAAAGTGGAATCCTTATTTCTATCTATCTTTAAACCTCATGCGATAGAAGTGATCCCATCAGTTCATCAATTGTGAATGATGCCAAATCCTTGGCTTCCTCTATGGCTTCTACCACAACATCAAATTTGGTAGAAAAAGATCTGAGGACCTTTTCAACCACTATTTGATCTTTAATTTCTTCACCATAAATCTTTAACTAATTTACGATAGTCATGACCCGATTCATGAAAGAATCTATGGCCTCTGTCTCCTTCATCTCCATACTTTCAAAATCTCTCCTAGTATTTTGCAGCTTAACAATATTGACTTTGGCCATACCTTTATAGCTTGTCACCAAAGTATCCCATGCTTCCTTTGTTGAAGATGTGATCATAATCTTTTGAAACATTGCTCAGTCCAATTTCTGTTGGATAAGATGCAACACTTGTGCATTTTTCTTTTTGTCTTTCTTCCATTGTTCTCTCTCTGAATTAGTGAGAGCTCGTTCTTCTGCTTCAGTATTAGGTTATGAAAACCCAAACTAGACATAATCTCAAACATCATGAGCCTGCAAAGTGGTCGCCATCTTAATAGCCCACACATCATAATCTTTCCCTCCAAACGGTAAGAATTGGGGCTAAAAATTAGAAAAAACCATCTTTCTTAAAAAAAAAAAAATTATATTATAAATTAAAAAACTCTTTTTTTAATTCTTTATAAATAACCCTGTGTAATAAAACCTTTTTTTTTATTTATATATATATATATAATTCTTTTAAAAAAATTATATAAAATTAAAAATAAAAAAATAAAAAAATAAAAATTCTTTGTATAATAAACTCTTTTAAAAATACGCCTTTAAAAAATCTTTTCAAAAGAAATATTATAAAGTCCCAGTATAGCACCTATGAAGTCCCACGTGCCTTTTATGAACACTTCAAACCCACGTTTGAATCAAATCAAATCAGACATACTAACGCACGACAAAAATTTTGAAACAAATAACCATACGAACATGCTGCATACAACTTTAATAAACGGCGGGGGCGCCACGAACCAATATCAAATTGCACACAACTCGATTTTTCGAGTAGTAGTAAAACGAAATTTGGGCGGTTTTTTTTGGTATTAATTAAGTGTGAAATTTGTGTGTTTTTTAATTGTTTGATAAATTTGTAATACAATTTAAAAATGAAAATTGTTGGTCTTTTTTGTTGGCTTTTTTTTAAATTGGGTCTCAAGCAATATTAATTTGTTAGAAACACCGAGAAGCTAAAATACAAATTCACTCAAAACATACGAGTTGTGGCTCTTTTATTGATGACACAAAACTTGATAATTACAATGAACCCGGTGAAGGGCATTTAACCTTTTCCAACTAGTGACTTACTTAAAATAACTTGACATGCAACCACACACTATAAGTTCGACTATGAATTAACTCGACTTGGCTCAACGCTCAGTTAACTGAGTCTCTAACTTTAGCCAACTTCTCATGCGGGAATAATTAGCTTATTTTAACAAAGCAATGTTATTGTATAATTGTCGTATGCAAATTATTTTCATTGTAATTGGAATCCATGTTGGCATTGAGGAATATCGCTGCATTTCTAATTCATTCATTGATATTAATAGTGATGTACTGCATAATGTTGAAGTTTATCTAACACTCGTGTGTGTATCTGCATGAATTGATCAAGTGTGTATCTGCATGAATTGATGATCATGGTATTTTCTATCTTTGTGATAGTCAACATTAATGTAATGTTGTTAGATCGATTTAATAATAATACATTGTTACATTAATGGTTGACCATGGTCAATTTTGGTGGATGATGATCAACCTTAATCATCTTTAGTGAACCTTCTCAACCATGGTCAACCTTCTTCAACCATAATTTACCATTATCAATAAGTTCACCCCACACACATTGACTATTAACTAGTATCAACAACATTTTTCACATTTTATAAAAATATAAAATGACCTTAATTAATATATATCAACCACATTTACTAATATGATAGTACTAATTAATACATTACAACTTTGTAAATTATGTTTAATATTTTCACATAAATTATTAGGACAAAGAAATAAAGAAGAAAAAAACACATAAATGAAAACCACGACAAAATCACGTCTCTGTTGGCTAAGGCTCCAGATACAAACACTTACGGATAAGAGCTCGTAGGGAAGGGTTTTCCATTCCTTGTTTTATATAATAAAGTTTCCCTTCAAGATTCCTCTAGATTTTGATTGACATCGCTGACCTCGATGTTCAATTTCATGAAGCTTCTTAGGAAGTTTACAGAGTTTATTGAGGAATTAAGTTATTAAATTAAGTAAAAATTACGTATCTGTTAGTTTATATTAGGTTAATTATTGTATTTTAATAAGTAATTTAATTTTATTGAGAAGTTTACAGAGTTTATTGAGGAATTAAGTTATTAAATTATTTAAAATTACATATGTGTTAGTTTATATTAGGTTAATTGTTGTATTTTAATAAGTAATTAATTTATTAATTATTACATTTTGTTTTAATTATTTATTTTAATTTATTAACTAATTTTATTAAAAATTATAAATATTTTCAATAATATAATAATTTTTTTATTACATAATATTAATAAAAATAAAAAAATTAAATTAAAATCACGTTACCGTAAAGAAAGCATCCACTTCATTGAAAAGTTAAAAACATTTTGTAGGCCTAAACATTTTCAATTAAGAACAATAATGACTTTCACATATATCAATATCAACCATCTTTTAAAAAATGTAATATTTATTTCCAAATATGTTAGTAAATTATAGTGTATGTTAAAATCATTGACTTATTTGTATGAAATCAAAATCACCGATTTCTACATAAAATGGGTATTTCCATTGCTTTAAGGTTAAAATCACCGGGATGCATGGAGCCAGTTTGTAAAATAATCGTAACGTGAATCCGTGCATCTTTTGAAACTGAGGCATTCGGGTTGGGCTTACATAATTAGGCCGATAGGCTTTCCTTTGAAAGGGACTTTCGTCGTCCTTTTCGTTCTCAAGCTGACACCTGGCGTCGCGTTCCTTTCGTTCTCAGGCTGACACCTGGCGTCGGGTGGGCATAACCGCGAGCGGTCTTCTGCGGTGCGGTTCTGTTGTGGCACGATCAACTGTTCTGCGGTTTTCCTGCTTCCATGACCTTACCGACAGCCTGTCCCAAAGATGCAGAAGGTCGATGCAGGCTACCCAGAAGGTGTAGAGTTGAATGGGAACGTCGCGTATTTGAATAATAATGGCGTGGAAGGTGCCTCTGAGCCAGTATTTCATGTAAAGAAGCTTTCGCCTAATGCTATCTTGCCTTCTAGAGGTTCTGCTTTGGCAGCTGGATATGATCTCTCTAGGTGCGCTTTCAATGCCATCTTATCTTCACATTATCTCTTGCGTTTGTTTATTTTTACCCTCTAGACTTGCTGGTCACTTTTGTCTTGTTCTTGCAGTGCGACTTCTTGTGTGGTGCCCGCCCGAGAGAAGGCCCTGGTGCCCACAGATTTGTCCATTGCCATACCCGAAGGCACTTATGCTTGAATAGGTAACGTTTTCCCCTAAAATGGGCTTTGCCATTCTTGTATTTTTGGTAAAGTTAAATGTTTGGCAGTGGATTTGAACATAGGTTTCCTTGGGTTTTTGTATCTGGAAAAGGGTTTTGAAGTTGAGCGGTTTTGGCTATTTCGAAGAACCAATGTGGGTTTGATTTATGCAGCTCCTAGGTCTGGGCTTGCTTGGAAGCAGTCGATAGATGTTGGTGCTGGTGTCATAGACGCGGATTATCGTGGTTCAGTAGGCGTGATTCTCTTCAATCATTCGGACCAGGGTTTTGAGATTAAGGCCGGAGATCGTATTGCCCAGTTGATTGTTCAGAAAATTCTCACCCTGCAGGTTCTGGAGGTGGAGGATTTGGATTCCACCTTCAGGGGGGTTGGTGGGTTTGGGTCTACAGGGGTTTAGATGTAGTTTTCTTCTGAAATTCTTTGCATTTGTTTAGAAGGCCATGTAAAGGTGAAACTTGCTGCTTTGGCAGCTAGATATGATCTCTCTAGGTGCGCTTTCAATGCCATCTTATCTTCACATTGTCTCTTGCGTTTGTTTATTTTTACCCTCTAGACTTGCTGGTCACTTCTGTCTTGTTCTTGCAGTGCGACTTCTTGTGTGGTGCCCGCCCGAGGGAAGGCCCTGGTGCCCACAGATTTGTCCATTGCCATACCCGAAGGCACTTATGCTCGAATAGGTAACGTTTTCCCCTAAAATGGGCTTTGCCATTCTTGTATTTTTGGTAAAGTTAAATGTTTGGCAGTGGATTTGAACATAGGTTTCCTTGGGTTTTTGTATCTGGAAAAGGGTTTGAAGTTGAGCGGTTTTGGCTATTTCGAAGAACCAATGTGGGTTTGATTTATGCAGCTCCTAGGTCTGGGCTTGCTTGGAAGTAGTCGATAGATGTTGGTGCTGGTGTCATAGACGCGGATTATCGTGGTTCAGTAGGCGTGATTCTCTTCAATCATTCTGACCAGGGTTTTGAGATTAAGGCCGGAGATCGTATTGCACAGTTGATTGTTCAGAAAATTCTCACCCCGCAGGTTCTGGAGGTGGAGGATTTGGATTCCACCTTCAGGGGGTTGGTGGGTTTGGGTCTACAGGGGTTTAGATGTAGTTTTCTTCTGAAATTCTTTGCATCTGTTTAGAAGGCCATGTAAAGGTGAAACTTGCCTCCATATTTTCACCATTTTTGTAAAATGGATGGCCATTGTAATACCCGTGAGAAAGTCGTTCTGTTTTTCTAAAATCAAATCACGAACTTTTCCAAATACTATATGGAGTCCAAAGACTTGCAGATATGGAATATTTAAAGCTATCAGATCACTATTTTCTTTTCTTTGTTATTGTGGAATACTCGAGCTATTAGATAACTGCTTTCATTTCTTTATCACTAGGTTGGGTTTCAAACACTTGCAATTAATAATATAGATGGTGGGCTTCATGTATGACCTGTGCATATTTCTAAAATCATATATATAGCGTGCGAGCTTAACAAGGCAATACTTCTGTTGGTATTTGGTTCGGGTTAGGCTGGGGTTGCATCACTAGCTGGGTTTAGGAATTTATCTTGCCCATTTAGTTTGGTTCTATATCAGAGCTAACAGATAGTTGTTCTAACTTGCTTGAAATAAAGTTAACCACTTATTACTACGAAGGGATGACTGTTTCAAAATGCTGTAAGAGTTGCTCCTTAATGGGTTGAGGGGTGTTGAATCTGTTCCCCGTGATAAGCATTTCATGACAGCATAATTTCGCTTTATGATTTGAATCAATAGTGATAAATCTCCATATGCAATATGACGTGTATCAAATTTTTTTTTTTTTTAAGAAAAAACTGGGATCTACATGTTTCCAATCCTCTAAATTACCATTTGCCTAGCCTGAGCTAATATATGTCCTGCCTTGTAAATAAATTTGATGTTGAATTTCTGGTTACTGCATTTTGGTTATGTAGCGTTTTTATAATAATGGCGTGGAAGGTGCCTCTGAGCCAGTATTGCGTGTAAAGAAGCTTTCGCCTAATGCTATCTTGCCTTCTAGAGGTTCTTCTTTGACAGCTGGATATGATCTCTCTAGGTGCACTTTCAATGCCATCTTATCTTCACATTGTCTCTTGCGTTTGTTTATTTTTACCCTCTAGACTTGCTGGTCACTTCTGTCTTGTTCTTGCAGTGCGACTTCTTGTGTGGTGCCCGCCCGAGGGAAGGCCCTGGTGCCCACAGATTTGTCCATTGCCATACCCGAAGGCACTTATGCTCGAATAGGTAACGTTTTCCCCTAAAATGGGCTTTGCCATTCTTGTATTTTTGGTAAAGTTAAATGTTTGGCAGTGGATTTGAACATAGGTTTCCTTGGGTTTTTGTATCTGGAAAAGGGTTTTGAAGTTGAGAGGTTTTGGCTATTTCGAAGAACCAATGTGGGTTTGATTTATGCAGCTCCTAGGTCTGGGCTTGCTTGGAAGCAGTCGATAGATGTTGGTGCTGGTGTCATAGACGCGGATTATCGTGGTTCAGTAGGCGTGATTCTCTTCAATCATTCGGACCAGAGTTTTGAGATTAAGGCCGGAGATCGTATTGCCCAGTTGATTGTTCAGAAAATTCTCACCCCGCAGGTTCTGGAGGTGGAGGATTTGGATTCCACCTTCAGGGGGGTTGGTGGGTTTGGGTCTACAGGGGTTTAGATGTAGTTTTCTTCTGAAATTATTTGCATCTGTTTAGAAGGCCATGTAAAGGTGAAACTTGTTGCTTTGGCAGCTGGATATGATCTCTCTAGGTGCGCTTTCAATGCCATCTTATCTTCACATTGTCTCTTGCATTTGTTTATTTTTACCCTCTAGACTTGCTGGTCACTTCTGTCTTGTTCTTGCAGTGCGACTTCTTGTGTGGTGCCCGCCCGAGGGAAGGCCCTGGTGCCCACAGATTTTTCCATTTCCATACCCGAAGGCACTTATGCTCGAATAGGTAACGTTTTCCCCTAAAATGGGCTTTGCCATTCTTGTATTTTTGGTAAAGTTAAATGTTTGGCAGTGGATTTGAACATAGGTTTCCTTGGGTTTTTGTATCTGGAAAAGGGTTTGAAGTTGAGCGGTTTTGGCTATTTCGAAGAACCAATGTGGGTTTGATTTATGCAGCTCCTAGGTCTGGGCTTGCTTGGAAGTAGTCGATAGATGTTGGTGCTGGTGTCATAGACGCGGATTATCGTGGTTCAGTAGGCGTGATTCTCTTCAATCATTCTGACCAGGGTTTTGAGATTAAGGCCGGAGATCGTATTGCACAGTTGATTGTTCAGAAAATTCTCACCCCGCAGGTTCTGGAGGTGGAGGATTTGGATTCCACCTTCAGGGGGTTGGTGGGTTTGGGTCTACAGGGGTTTAGATGTAGTTTTCTTCTGAAATTCTTTGCATCTGTTTAGAAGGCCATGTAAAGGTGAAACTTGCCTCCATATTTTCACCATTTTTGTAAAATGGATGGCCATTGTAATACCCGTGAGAAAGTCGTTCTGTTTTTCTAAAATCAAATCACGAACTTTTCCAAATACTATATGGAGTCCAAAGACTTGCAGATATGGAATATTTAAAGCTATCAGATCACTATTTTCTTTTCTTTGTTATTGTGGAATACTCGAGCTATTAGATAACTGCTTTCATTTCTTTATCACTAGGTTGGGTTTCAAACACTTGCAATTAATAATATAGATGGTGGGCTTCATGTATGACCTGTGCATATTTCTAAAATCATATATATAGCATGCGAGCTTAACAAGGCAATACTTCTGTTGGTATTTGGTTCGGGTTAGGCTTGGGTTGCATCACTAGCTGGGTTTAGGAATTTATCTTGGCCATTTAGTTTGGTTCTATATCAGAGCTAACAGATAGTTGTTCTATCTTGCTTGAAATAAAGTTAACCACTTATTACTACGAAGGGATGACTGTTTCAAAACGCTGTAAGAGTTGCTCCTTAATGGGTTGAGGGGTGTTGAATCTGTTCCCCGTGATAAGCATTTCATGACAGCATAATTTCGCTTTATGATTTGAATCAATAGTGATTAATCTCCATATGCAATATGACGTGTATCAAATTTACTTTTTTTTTTTAAGAAAAAATTGGGATCTACATGTTTCCAATCCTCTAAATTACCATTTGCCTAGCCTGAGCTAATATATGTCCTGCCTTGTAAATAAATTTGATGTTGAATTTCTGGTTACTACATTTTGGTTATGTAGCATTTTTATAACACAAATCTATACTAGGCAAAAAAAATTGTCCTTTGAACCTAGGTAACTACCCTTTCCTAACTGGGATGACCGAATTGTTGATCTGTGCATTTATTTAGTGTTTCGATTACATGATATAGACATGTCAGTGTTGTATGAAGGAGAATAATCATATCATCCAAAAGGTATTTGGAGTCATTTGACAGTCTGATTTGCCTTCTAAAATAAAATGTTGGAAACATTATAAATAGTTACAAGTAAGCAAGTGTGACACATTTCAACGTATTTTGTTAGATCGATGACTGAGTTTGTGAATGAGACAATGCCCACAGTATAATGTGGGGCAACAGATTTAGTGGGGTGTACAGAAGCATCGGCCATAGGTAATTTTTTATTTGTAGTATGGAGTGTTGCTGTCCAAACTTGTTAGAACTTTGGTCCTCCTACAAATTTTGATAACAAGGACATAGGATTTTGTTGGTGACTACAATAGGGTTTTCACCTGTAGAACTTCTAATATCTCAGACTTTCATGTGTGATTGATCTTGTTCTTGACAGGGCTTGGGTGAATAGGCCTTGGATGATCTTGTGTCCAATTCACTTTCTATCTTTTCCTGTTCTTTGACTCCATAGAAGACATTGGTTATTGATTAAACTTTTTTTATTTTCGCGTTTTACATGAATTTTTATCTCAAGAAACAAACACTATAACTGAATATAGAAGTATCCAGAGAAATGTTTCACAGATTAAAAAATGTGCTATGAATATTACTTATTACAGATGTGAGTAGAAATACCAGCATGCAAAGTCAAGATTCTATTAAAAAGTACGATCACTATGATAACTATCAAATTACTCTGTAATCAAGTAACTTTGTAACATGAAACACAAGAGTGCATAGTTAAATATCACATGATGTATAGTCAGTCTGATGCTCTGATCCAATCGTATCATTTTTCAGTCTGTTTTAGGCACATTACATCAACCATTATATTGCTGTAATTTTCATTTTGTTGTAGAAACAGAGACCTATTTCTTGGTTTCCAAGTACTGAAGTCCTAGGAAAACTCATTAAAATTACAAACAACGATTAAGCAAAGGTTTCATTGGGTCATTTCCTCTGTTGGACTAAGGCTGCTTGGAGGCCACATTGAAATCATACAAGTCTTATATTATTAGTCATTAAGGGGGTTTATCTACAAAAGTGAAAACTCTGAATTAAGGAGGTGAGGGTAAAGCAGTCCATATGATATTATGTCACTGAAGAAGGTGATTGGTTATTGTAATCACCAAAATTGTTCATTGAATTACATTGAATAAGTTACTATGCAATGGGCATAATCAAAGTAGTGTGTTCGTATGCATCGTACGATTACAGGCTGTCTGATTGACAATGCTGTGCATTTGAGAGATCCTCAGATAAATTGCTACCTGCATATGTAGAGAAGGATTTGATTGCATGTACTATTGATGGTAGAAACAAAGTGTTTGTTGTGAAAGTATTATTGCTACCAAGTGACACATTGTTGAGAGCATACCAAAATTAGAGTTATGCAATAATTGCTATATACATTGTTCTAGATGCATTGTCATTGTTATAATTATTTCTTGCTACCATTAGCCCTGAATTGCCATAGAGTTCACAGTGGAATGTTTTTGCATGTTCACATATGGCTGAACGAGAATTGTCCAATTAGAGTCTGATGCAGTGAGAGTGTCTTTTATTGATGTTGATGTTGAATTGATGAGTTAGGGCTTCACATTGTATTGATCAAAGCTATAGAGGGCATAGTAGGGCTAAGGTTGATCATATTGCAGAGGAAAAAATATTGGCTATGGGCATAGTGGTGTTGAGCCCTGCTACTAGGTTTTAACAGTGACATTTATTTGTTGGCCAAGCCATAGTTTTTATTTGGAAAAAATATTTATGAAGGAGTATGATGCTGAGGAAAGAGAGTTGGTTTTCCTAGTGATAATCTTGTGACAATATTGTATATCAACAAAGTCAACTGCTTGTCTTGATTATGCGTTGGTTTTATTTTGTTTTATATTTTTTATCCTTTATGTATTTGACCATTTTTAAAATGTTATTGGTGTTTGTTTTCTATTTTTATGTTATATATATATATATATATATATATTAAATTTCAGTATGGAAATTTTAAGTTTTTAAACTTCATTACTGTTGTATATATTAATTTTTATATATTTCAAATAGTGAGGCTTATTAAAAGCAAGTAGAGGTGTATTGTGTAGTTGTTTTAAATAATATAAATGACCATTTTTAAAATGTTATTGGTGTTTTTTTTTTGTTTTTATGTTATATATATATTT
>APFE030180494.1:25335-46830 GCA_000404065.3 Pinus taeda | reverse complement strand
ATATTTTATTAGTGCCCTTAATTTATTTTAACTCGAGATTTACCAAAGAGGAATCAAATCTCTACAAGTGCACACAGTTTCTCAAGCTTGCAATCAAAAAGAAGTTTGCATTTGGAGAAATTTGATCTCTGAGAGCTCTGAGTAGAGTTAGAATTATAATGAATTTACACTAGTTTTAAAATATGAAGAAAAAAAGTATTGAAAATATCAACCTAAAAAGAAAGAAAATGGAGAGCAGTCAAGCAAAGAATGAAGAAATCTCCAAAATGAAGTCAGATATCATCTCCCTTAAAATAGTAGCAGCTGAAGCTACTCGTAGCAAGGAAGAAACTGAGGAAGAAACTGAGGAAGAACTTACAAATAAGAATAATGAGTGTGAAAGATTGGAAAAAGAGATTGTCCTCCTGAGGAAAAAGGTTGAAGGGATGAATAAAATCATGAAGAGCTCTCAAGCCTTGGATGATATGCTCAGCTATCGCAGATGTCCATCTGATAAATCAGGACTCGGGTATGTAGGTGAACCCTCAAACAAGAATGAAAATGCTTTAAGCAAAAGAGAAGTGAAGAAGCTAGAAATAAATGGTGATGCTCCTAGTTCCAACAAAGGCAAGGAGAAAAATCAAGGCTACAATAGAAGAAATCCTACTCCAAATAGAAAACCGACTCCAAAAAGAAATGTAGATGATGTCAAAGAGGCAAGAGGGAATGGTTATCATCAAAGGATCTCAAGGCAAAAAGGATTCAGAAGTACATCAAGGAAACCTCCATCTCCCAGGTACCAAAGTTCATTTTTTGGTTACTGTTATTCTTGTTCAAACTTTGGTCATATGGAAAAATACTGCAAAGAATCTCATAGAGATAGATGTTGTGGTCTCTCACAACCTCGAAGAAACAATTTGACACGAAGAAATCATGAAATCTTATTCATGAAAAATGTAGAATGTTTCAAGTTTCATAACATTGGGCATATGGCACGTGATTGTAACTTAACATGGGATCTTACACAAGCTAAACCCATGCAAAAGAAGAAAGTTAGACAAGTATGGAGAAGGAAGGAAATAGAGTGTGAAAGTCCGTTGAGCTCTCGAGTCGATCTAAGTTTCTTTTGAGAAAACTTTGCTGAAAGAAGATAATGCATATAGTTAGGGGGAGCCTGTAATTTTTTTTATCATTATTGCTGAACTATATTCCTTGATGAAGATCTTCTTATAGGGGAGAGATAAGGAATTAAATCTGCAATAAATGTAGAGAAGAAAAGGTTGCAGGATAGCTTGGAGGTGCAAAGATTGGAAATCTTGCCCGAGGCAAAGAGAGAGGATATTACATGATTGGAGTGCCTCAGCAAAGTAGTGAAAGCGATGAAAGGAAAGCTGATACGAATAGGGAGAAAAGTTATGAATTCTTCAATGGCATTCGTAAATGGTTGGTGAAGATTTAATTTTAATGTTTTATATTTGGTCACGGGAGTATGGCTCAAAATAAAAAAATTGTCATTTTTTTTTATGTATTGTGACCAATGCAGCTGCATGAAAAAAAAAGGTTTTTCCCTTGCGTAAAAAAAATGGAATATGCAGCCATGCATGAATTTTTTTTTGTTGAGAGTGTTTATTTTATGCATAGTAGTGCAGAGGTGAAGCAACATTAAGCTTGTGGAAGCAGAAGCCATGAAGGTATGTGTTTGTAATGGTTGTTAAATGAATTATATGCATTGTAATGCAAAGCAAGGAGATCCGCACATCAGTGCGAAGGCAGAACAAAAGGCAAGAGATGAAAAGTGAAATGGTTCACAATAGCGAATAAAAACCCTGGGGAGCACAACAGTGTGACAGGAAGAAAGACTTGGGGCAGCAAATGAAAGTTTGGAATTCCTTTTTACAGGTGCTTATAGTTTGTTGAAACGAATCGGATGCATAGCAACGTGATGATGTTTGGTTGTTCACTGGTGGGAAAGGAAAGGAATGCACAAACACGCAAATCTCATAATTTTTGTTGGTGAAGATATGCGAGTAATGTGAAGCAAGTGAAGAACGCAACAGCTTGAGCAGAGTAAATTAAACCAGAAGACTTTTACAGCAGTAAAAGTAAATTTTATTTTTTTTCACACAACAGTGAAAAAGAGATGTAAATTTTGTTTTGTTGGGAGATTGAAATGCATTGAAATGCAGTGCGAATGTAATCAGGTTGTATGTAAGAAAATTTTTATTTTACACAGCAGTGTAAAATTATTTTTAAAAGAGACAGAGTAATATTTTTGCTGTTTTGGAACTGCATCTAAAGCAGTATCTGGTTGTAATCCCTCTGTGAGAGGAAGTGAAGTCTCTTGGTGAATCCCTCTGTTAAAGAGGAATGTGCTTTTCAGCGCAGTCTCTTGGTGAATCCCTCTGTCAAGAGGAAGATGCTTTTGAGCATAGATTGGTGAATCCCTCTGGTTTAGAGGAAGATGCTCTTCAGCATAATCACTGGTGAATCCCTCTGTGTGAGTAAGACTCTTTCGTTGTATGTGGAACTGCATCTGAAGCAGTGTTGGTGAATCCCTCTATTAAGAGGAAGACTCTTTTTGCAACAGCAACATGTCAAGGAGTTTGGATGAGAAGGATGTTGAGAAGCTTAGGCCAAGAGCACGCAAAAGCAACAGTGATTTTTTGTGACAATAGCTCAGCTATTGCATTTTCCAAGAATTTTGTGTTTCACAAACGAATGAAACACATTGATACAAGGTTCTATTACATCAGAGAATCGGTGAACATTGGAGAAATCATTTTACAACATTGCAGCACTCCGGAACAGGTCGCGGACATTCTGACCAAGCCATTGGATCAGAAAAGCTTTGAATTTTTGAGGAAATGTTTGGGTATGATTGAATGCCCAGCAGTTGAAATTAAAGGGGAGTGTTGAAATAATAATTTCAACTGTAGAATTATTTTTCCTTGCGATGCGATGAGATCGCACATTGCAAATCGCATGCAAGATTAGAGCCTCTGTTTGTTCTCTTGATTTTTGCGATTGCGAAGCGATCCGATCGCATATCGCAGATCGCACCCAAAGGTTAATGCTTCATTTTCCTGTTCCACAACGAATGCGATTTTGCAATGCGATCAAATCACAAATCGAAAATCGCAAATCACAAAGTCAACAGTTGAAGTACAGGCCTACAGCAAATGAATTTGACGTAAATTAAAAGTTTCATTTGCCGCGAGTTTTGTCAGTAAAACAGTAAATGTAATTTACTGTGGGTTGGTAAGTTTTGGTAAAGTTTTAATTTTATTTCAGCGGGAGTATGGGCACAAGTAAAAGTTGGTGAAACCATTTAATTTTATTTTTTTTTTCATTTTATGGCAGTATGACAAGTGAAAACGTGAAGTAATTTTCTTTTGGTTGTTATATATATATGTAATGTTTTTGTGTTGACCATGTAATTGAAAAAACGTGAAGTAATTTTCTTTTGGTTGTTATATATATATGTAATGTTTTTGTGTTGACCATGTAATTGAAAAGTGAGGCACAATAGTGCGTATGTATAGTTTTGTTAGTGTGCAAAGGAAAAACTCACCGCAGTGAATGCAAGAAGAATTCACACAGCAGTGTGAAGTGAATGTAATGTAGTTATGTGTATGTAATTGTGTGAAAAATAGGCACAACAGTGCGAAGTAAAGAAAGGAGCATGCAACAACATGAATGAAATTTTCTGTAGTCGAAGTATGTTTTTATAGTAGTGAATGTAAAAGATATTTTTAAACACTGTAGTGTAAAATCTCAGGAGGAGACAGAGTAATTTTTTTTGTTGAAATGTTATTGGTGAATCCCTCTTAGTGAAAGAGAATGAATTTTGTATCATAATTTTTATTTTAATGAATATAAATATTTTATGGGTGTGTAATACTCTGCTCTCATAAATAATTTTAAAGTTTCCACTGTGTTAAAGATCCTCTGGAAAAACAGAGCATTGCCTCTGTGTGCAGTTTGTTTGTTTTTGGGATTTTAACAGAAAAATTCCCCAACAGTTTTCAATCATTGTGCTCACGCAGGTTAAGGTTTGGCTCTCAGAGAACTGGGGTTTTGCAGGCACTATGATTCTACAAGCATTCATGTGAGACTAAGCACTTTCAAGGTATCCTTTACCCATTATGCCCGAGTAAGCTCCCCTTCGTTGTCTTCAACACAATGCATTTTCACTGAACTTCCCGGATTAAATCTATTTTGTTCTCAGAGATTCTTGTTTTGGAAGTAATGGAAACACATCCTACAGCAAAACCCTGAATGGACCTCAACCCTGAATGGACCTCAGTTCTTCTGAATTAGACGCAAGAGGTTTTCATTTCTCCTTCCACATCTGTTGGCCTTCATGCTCATCCAGTTCGGATTTGAAGGGTTTTCCTAGTACCTATTGAGCATACCTTTTAAGTCCTATAATATTAGTGATTCCCCCATTAGTATTGTCATTATAGCCTATCTTGTTGTTATTGTGCCCATTTTGTCCCCATATTGTTAGTAGTGTGTCTCATAGAAACCCACTATTGTTATTGTTGCGCCCTTATGTTATTTATATTGATTATATTGTGACCCCATATAGAAGGGAGGTTTAGTCATTTGTATTATCAAAGAATTGTTCATTTGTGTAATGTGTAATGTAAAAGAAGTGTCCTCCTTGAAGAAGCTAAATTCTAAGGCATTGATCTTTCCTATTCTTTCCCATCTTTTTGTGAACTCGTTTCATAACAATACTTTACTATTCAACTAAGATGTGAGGGAACTGAGATACCTCTTTACCGACGACTTGATTCCTTTGGATTTAGTAGAGAGTAGATTTTAATTGTGCTATATTTTATGTACAGGTGCAATTCTTTGATTTTCTAGGTTTCTATTCTTGCCTTGGTTTCCTTCGGCAAGGAATGCCCGACATTCTGCAAGAAGGGGAATGGAACCCTTGTTTCTCAACCATCGTCCAACGACTGGACCACCTAAGGTAAATATGTTACAAATTTCTTTTGTCTTTTAGTTCATTTGCATTTACTACTTAGATATTTTAGAACTCATTCCCTCTTTGGTCTTCTTGTATGGCTAGGGTTCCTCTAACGAATGATTATGATCGCCGAACTTCCAGGTACTGGATATTTGTATAACCCTACTGTAACTATCAAATAACCTAGGTTTTCAACTAATATACAAGTCTTTTGCCTTAACCCTGTTGTTGTTTCCGTTAATTGCAGGTATTCCTTGCAGCTCTCGGTTCTAAATTGAGTCCTACTTCACAATGCTCCTCCGTCATCTAACTTGAAAAATTTATTTGTAGGCTTTTATCCTGATTCCCTTCGGTTAAGAGGAAAGGAAATACTCTCTATATGATTGAACGACCGTGAGCCGATTATAATTTGTGTGCTTTATTTACTTTTGTTTTTAGGGAAAGGCATTATAACTCCGCGGCTTACTATCTTTTAAAGAATCATGAATTGATTCTCATGGTGTGAACTGTGTGGCTGCTCCACAAGTCACGAATTTGATTTACGGTGTATATATTTATCAGTTACAAAATGGTGAAATCTGCTCAATTTTATAGTTAGACTTATATTGGTTCCAACAATTAAACTTCTTTAAATTCAATTGTAATTATTTACAGTTTACAATGGAATTTTTTGCTGGTGATAGTGGTTAAGTTCCTTTTATTGTCCTTTTAGCAATCGTCACACTTACTGTGTGCAGTTATCTGGATTTTCCCTTGTTATTTTTTTAAGAAAGGATGTTCACAGATATATGGTATAGGTGTTCCCGCAGTCTCTCATTCATTTTTTTATCCTTCAGGTTGACCCAACCGTGAGGTCTAAATTTGTTTAGAAATATTAGTTCCTTACAAATTATGTCCCTATCTTCCCTTAAATACTTCTTCAACTAAAGGTTTCAAGATTAATTTTTCAGTTACCCATATGTTCATTTCTAGTATTATTTCCTTGTCATCCTGCTAAGAATATAGTCATGAGTACTCTCATGATTTATGAGGTTTAAATTTGTTTAGAAATATTAGTTCCTTACAAATTATGTCCGTATCTTTCCTTAAATACTTTTAAATACTTCCTCGATTAAGGGTTTCAAGGTTAATTTTTCAGTTACCTATATGTTCATTTCTAGTATTATTTCATTGTCATTCTCCTAAGAATATAGTCATGAGTACTCTCATGATTTATAGTAAAAGTAGTAGTATTAGTGAATACTATTTACTTTTTCTTCTAGGTTGGTTCTACTAACCATTTCGCATTTGTAATTACAGAACAAACTAAGGAAGAATTTGATGTTTAAATGTAAATTGTTTTCTACCACAACTATTTTAGTACTAGTGAGACTGTTCTTCTGAATACTATATTATCATTCAACATGCTACATGTTATCACTTGGATTGAACCTCAAGCTTAAGGAAGGCAATGCCAGGGTAACCACAAACCAGGCTTAGCCAAGTAGCTAGCATTACTAGGTCAGGAGAGGGCTCTTTCTGTAAGGATCTCAACCAAATTGACTGGATCTAGAAACTAATATTAGTCTAGGTATAGTAGCACAAGGTTTGATTTGATTTTGAAGGGTTTTGCTGGATGAGGAGGAGCTAAACAGATAGGTCAAACAAATTATGTCAAAACTGCAGGGTGTTCGATGGGGTAAGGTAAGCACAATGATCTTAGCCTTAGGGTTTGATTGATGAAATGAAAATATAGGTGAGGAAGCTAGGAAGAGCAAGTAAACCTCATGGATTCTTCCTAAACTGAAGAAAACATATATTGTGAAATTTCTACCCAAAACAAAGCGTAAAGGTTATAGATTTTGCCTTTCAGACTTGTATACATTCACATAAAGTGTTTGAAATGATGAAATGGAGTTAACAATACATTTTAACACATGAAAACATAAGAAAAACTAAACTTAGCATCATACCACATGGATCCCAAAGAAATAGCTACAATTTTTCATTAATCTCCTATTGTAACTTGTACAAAATGATGTCTATCAAAGCCTAAGCATTCCCCTGAATCCAACCCCTAAAAATGACTAGGGAAATACATAATATAGGCTTCAAACCACCATCCTAACCTCAGGGGTTCAAATCCATGAGAAGAGGGAAAGATCCAAGAAAGGATGAATAGATAACAAGAGAAAAGGGTGGTCAAAGTGACTCATCCCTAATCCAAGAAAAATGATTCATTACACCTCATGAACTGGATTTACCTAATGTATTTACCCTAGTAAGTACTAGAAACATGATAATTACATTTAACTCATAATTTACATAGATAAATTCACGATTTCCCAAGGTGAACGTGAAAACTGGGACTAAACATTGAAAATCTGGACAAATTGTCAAATGCGCAATTCTAGTGCTAGGCGCAAAGCACCAATGCCATGCATGCTTTCATATTTAGGTGGAATTTTGAGTGCCTTCCTCGTGTCCAAATTGGGCCCAAAATAGCATGTTGGAAACATCTTCAACTCTACTTTCCAGAACATCTTGAATTTTTGCATTTCGAGTTCATTTGCTCTGTTAAAAATCAATTCTCCCAATAACGTTCAGCGCATAGCACCGAGGCCAAAAAGAGGGCAGAAAGGTCACTTTTTGAGGGTTTTTGGCCTTTTTAGTCAACTAGTTCTGCTCCAAAACATTAGCAAATGCACAAGGTGCATGTACTCATCACTGTGAATCCAAAAATGCTGACCATTTCCTCATTAGATGCCCCAAAAAAGAGCACAACACCCAAGGTGTTGCGTGTTTGACCTCCATGACTATGCTAAAAATTGTCTGAAAATATCAACAACTTCCTTCAAGCTCAAAAATGGTTCAACATGCCCAAAAATGTGTTTTTATGACTGATCAAAGGTTAGAGGCATGTAGGGATGCCTCAGCAAATATATCAAGTCTCCTCTTCTCCTCTTTTTTGGTCAATTTGTCAATTTTCTCATGAGCTCTTTTCAGCTTGCTCCTTGCCACTTGGTTCCTCCGTGCATAGTACTTGGCCATCTTCCTTTGTATCTCAACATATTTGTTCACTATGTCCATGATGGTATCCAAGTGTGTGTTCACCTTCTCAAGCTCAGACTCTCTATTGTTAGCTATGTCCTTGACCAATTGCTCATTTAAAGTGAGTTGCTCCTCCAATTCTGCCTCCTTTTTCCTTTCAAGCTCTAAGGCTCTCTTTAATCATCTTGTTCATGGTATTTTTCTCTGTCCGTGTTCATCATCTCGATCTCCATAATCTCAATAAGCCTCATCAAGCTAAAATTTGGTGTTCTCAGCCTCCCTCTTTGCCTTGATATACTTGGTTTGCATCAATTCCTGCTTGACCTTTAGCTGCTTGTTCTCTTGCTCATAAAAGGAGATGATATATTTTGCCCTTTGTAAACTAGCCTCAAGCTCCCTAATTTTGGCATCCTTTGCTTTTAAGGCAGCCTAAGTGACTTTGCCTTTTGCCTCATCACTTGAGTTCACAAGGAGAAACTCCTTTTCAGGTCATGTTTTTCACATTGTTGTTTGACCTCTACTTCATCCACCATTTTCTCTTTCCCTTTAACCTGTAATGTTGATGATGAAGGCAAGGATCCTCCCACTTTTTGTGGGGTAAACACCTGCTTCTTTCCCCTTCTTCTGAACAAGTGTGACTCTATTTTGTGATTTTTTTAAGGTGGAAACTTGAGGGACTGATATGTGGGTCAAGGTGAGTGAAATAGTGAAGGATATTGATTGAAATATAGGCAAGGATGATTTGAGGGTGAAAAAATCCATGAAGTTCTATAATTATGATCAAATAGGTGATTTTTGAAACATACAAGAAAGGGTTTTCTAGGGTTTTAAAATTTAGGGTGCCAACTTGCTTAATTGATGGATAAAAAGAGATATTGGGCCACTTACTTGTTGTACGTAGGTAATAGAAGCCTTTGTAGCTTGAGAAAATTTTAGGAAAATTAACCTTCAACTTGCGAGTATGCATGTGAAATCTAAAAAGATGTAAAGCAACATCATTCCTATCATCATCTTTAAACATACGCAAATTCCTTTGCCAATCTACCTTAGGAACTTTATTTGGGAAACCTGGAATATGATCTCGGCTCATGGGAGAATAATTCTAGAAAATGAATCCATTTTGATAACAATGACTTCGGCAAGAAATTCTTCAGGCTACTAGTTCTTGAACGGTGGAGTTGCCATAAAAATTATGAACCTTGGGATTTTTCAACAGTGGAGCTGCCAGGTGAATGATTTCAGCCTTCCTATGTCTAATCGTTGTCCACCATCAACAATCAGACCTAGATGTGAACTCTGATGATATTTCCCATGGAATACAAAACCTTTCGCTCGTTCCCCAGTATGGTGGCCAATATGTTGTCACCTAGATTGAACCTCAAGCTGAAGGAAGGCAATGCCAGGGTAACCACAAACCACGCTTAGCCAAGTGGCTAGCCCTACTAGGCCAGGAGAGGGCTCTATCCGTAAGGATCTCAACCAAATTGACTGGATCTAGAAACTGATATTAGGCTAGGTATAGTAGCATAAGGTTTGATATGATTTTGAAGGGTTTTGCTGGATGAGGAGGAGACAAATAGTTAGGGCAAGGAAATTAGCTCAAAATTGCAGGGTGTTCGATGGGGAAAGGTGGGCACAATGATCATAACCTTAGGGTTTGATGGATGAGGTGAAAAGACAGGTGAGGAAGCTAGGAAGAGCATGTAAACCTCATGGATTCTTCCTAAAATGAATAAAACACACACTGTGAAATGTCTACCAAAAACAAAGCATAAAATTTATGGATTCTACCTTTCAAACTTGTATACATTTACATAAAGAGTATAGAATAACGAAATGGATTCAAAAATACATTTTAACACATGAAAACATAAGAAAAACTGAACTAAGAATCATACCACATGGATCCCAAAGAAACAAATGCAATTTTTCATTAATATCCTGTTGTAACTGGTACAAAATGATGTTTATCAAAGCCTAATCATTCCCCTAAATCAAACCCCTAAACATGGCTAAGGAAATACATAATATAAGATTCAAACCACAAATCCTAACCTCAGAGGGTCGAATCCATGAGAAGAGAGAAAGATACAAGAAAGGCTTAACTCATAACAAGAGAATAAGGTGGTCAAATTGACTCATCCCTAATCCAAGAAAACTGATTCATTACACCTCATGAACTTGATTTACCTAATGTATTTACCCTAGTAAGAACTAGAAGCATGATAATTACATTTACCTCATCATTTACATAGATAAATTCATGATTTACCAAGGTGAAAGTGAAAATTAGGATGAAACAATGAAAATATAGACAAATTGTCAAACGTGTAGGGCCAGTGCTAAGCACGCAGCACCAATGCCAGGGGTGCCCTTCATCTTCAGGTGGACTTTTGAGTGGCTTCCTAATGTCCAAATTGAGCCCAAAATAGTGTGTTGAAAATATCTTCAAGTCTAATTTCCAGAACATCTTGAATTTTTGCATTTGTAGTTCATTTTCTCTGTCAAAAGTCAATTCTCACAACACTACTCAATGCACAACGCCTAGGCCAAAAAGAGGGCAAAAAGGTCATTTTTTTTAGGGTTTTTGGCCCTTTTGGTCAACCAGTTCTGCTCTAAAACCTTGGAAAATGCACACGGTACATGTACTCATAATTGTGAATCCAAAAATGCTGACCATTGCCTCATTTGATGCCCCAAAAAAGAGCACAATGCCCAAGGTGCTATGCGTTTCACCTCCATGACTGTGCTAAAAATTGTGTAAAAATCTCAGCAACTTCCTTCAAGCTCAAAAATGGTTCAAGATGCTCAAAAATGTGTTTTTATGACAAACCAAAGGTTAGAGGCATGTAGGGATGCCTCAATCAATATGTCAAGTCTCCTCTTCTCCTCTTGCTTGGTCAATTTGTCAATTTTCTCATGAGCTACTTTGAGCTTACTCCTTGCCACTTGGTTCCTCCATGCATAATACTTGGCCATCTTCCTTTGTATCTTAATATCATTTTTTGTTTTGTCAAAAAGGGTCTCCAATCATGTGTTCACCTTCTCAATCCAAGACTCTCTGTTCTCAGCTATGTCCTTGGCTAATTGCTCATTTAAAGTCAATTGCTCCTCCAATTCTGCCTCCTTTTGCCTTTCAAGCTCTAAGGCTCTCTTTAATCCTATTATTCTTGGTCTTTTTCACTATCCTTGTTCATCATCCAACTCTCCATAATCTCCATAAGCCTCATTAAGCTGAAATTTAGCCTTTTCAACCTTCCTCTTTGCCTTGTTGTACTTGGTTTTCATCAATTCCTACTTGACCTCTAGGTGCCTGTTCTCTTGCTCATAAAAGGGGATGATATATTTGGACCTTTGTAAACTGGTCTCAAGCTCCTTGACTTTGGCTTCCTTTGCTTTCAAGGCAGCTTGAATGATTTTTTATTTCTCCTCATCACTTTAGTTCACAAGGAGAAACTCCTTTTTAGTGTCATTTTTTTCATGTTGTTGTTTGACCTCTACTTCCTCCATCATTTTCTCTTTTCCTTTAACCGGTAATGTTGATGATGAAGGCACGACCCCTAACATTTCTCTAAAACCATGACACCTATGTAAAAAGTGAACGATTTTTTTCATCGTTGGCCTATTGTGGATAAAAACCTCTCTTGGGTTTTCCAAATTCATCCCTGTTTGGTCTAAAACATAGTTTTAAGAAAAATCTGCCCTATGTGTGGAAAATTATTTGTTCCTTGGACTAACTTATTGAAAAATGATGGAGAAATGATGTGTATGAGTTGGAATGGCGCCATACTTGCAGAAATGACCTCCCTTATGCCTCATATGCTTAGATGTCTCTGATTCCATAGCCAACCCTAGCTCAATGGGTGAGGAAATTAGGGTTTAGTGCTTGTGGAAAATGATGATTTGGACACCCTTGGGAAAAGACAACTCCCTTTGGCATGCACTTAAGCCTTTGAAACTTTACCCTTTCACTTGAATATTTTCTTTGAAAAATTGATTTTTTGATGGTCTGGCATATTTGGAACACTGAGTTAATAGCTTGGGATGGTGAAATTATTACATTTGAAAGACATAAAATTACATAATGAAATAACCATTTCTCTTACAAATAATCTTCACATGATGAAGGGATGTTATTTGATGACCCTTTACTTGCTTGTCTTATGCAATGGAATGGAATCTTGGCAACCCTAATGACCTAATGAAACCTTGCAAAACCCCGAAAGACCTAATGAGACCTTGAAGGGCTGAATTTCAAGATGACATAATGACCTCATGACTCATACAAATGGTATGATAAAAATAGCTATATGGATGATGTACAGTCAACAAGATATGAAACTATGCCAACAAGTAATCACATTTAGGGAAAAGTGATGTTTCTGGACTAGGACTACCATCAGTGACTACTTTTTTGCATGACCTAGTGGAATGATGAAAAATTTGAGTGGGACCCTTAAAATAATAAGAAAAGAGGATTTTTGATCACTGATGGCAGGATGCAAATGCCAACACTAACGTCAACCTTATTGGGGATGGCAGATCCTTGGAGGTGTCAAGAACACCGTAGACCAAGTTCCTAACCATGTGGGCCAATATGGTCAAAAGCATAAATTGAAGCGCATGAATAAACACTGACAATTTTAAATGACACAAACTGACTTGAAACTCACTTGAAATTGACTCAAAAAATGACTCAAGACTTACTTAATTGAAACAAGTACTTACAAAACTTATTAATGGTTGTAGACCATCAAGATTTGAGGGCTTCAATTACCAATGGCAACCACGTGCCTATTGAAGAAATATGTACAATCATGTGAAGTGAACCTTCTAGTGTAACTTATCCAGTAGATGGCTACTCACTGAAAATTTGCTCTCACTTTCCCTAAGCAGGCAGAACGATATACATTTAGGAAACTCACAATAACAGTTGAAACCAAGGCTTATGCTAACAAACAACGTAACATTCATCTTCTCTAATTCTTGCAAAATAATGCCAAATGGAGCACTACCTTGTCTTGAGACCCAGCAAAAAAAATATAAGTACTCCCTTCATTCTGATCTGAAAGAACAGTTGGTTTCTAATTGATAGGAAGGCATAGAGATGTATAAACTTTTGCTATCTAATTGCTGCCTGTAAATTCCTCGAGCATGAGAAATTCTGACTCAATTTCTACCATACTGTCTCTCTCAGGCTCATACTCCTCAATTTCATAGTCTAAGTCATTCTTAAACAGAAAACATTCTTCAAGATTATCAAACTTGACAGCCCTATCATCTTCATGAAAGAAAATAATATCTGTTCGATGATCTATAAAGCTAATTTCAAGACTATCCTCATTTTCAAAAGTGGAAGAAGCTTCACTAACACCTTCTTGACCTTTCAGGAGTTGATCTATCTCATCTTCAAATAGAGGAGATAGTACTTTTTGTTTTCTTTTGCTAAAACAATAATTGTCTTCATTCCCTCCTAAAGTTTGACAAGGATTTTGAATATCTTCATATGGCATGGCAACCAGATTGTCATGCTTCTTATCGCACTCATCAATCATACGAGGGAAAACTTTACATAGTTCTTGAAACTCAAAACTAACCCTTCTATCATTTACCACTGAATTACCAGAATATTTTTCACTTACTTGAACAAAGATCTCATCTTGTTTTTCATAAAGGGACTGGATTACCTCCTCGTGAAGGCTTTGTTCTAATGAAATGAGAACACTTGGATCAATAAATTTGTTTTCTTCATTCATGATGATCTCAAAAACGGATCTCTCCTTTAAGGGATTCAAAACAAGGTACTCTTCCCCATCACGATCTGGATCTAGATTTGAAATAGCCAACTTGACTTTATCACAATCTAAAATTGGAACTTGATTTTCCTGCATATTGTCTTCTGCTATATGTAGATATGAAATAGACCTTGTCTTCTATAATTTTCAATTGTACTAAGATCTTGAACCTGCTGCAAATTTTCCTAAACATCTTGATAAGTATCCTCTGAGCTCTCTTTATGCTGCTGAAATGGATTTTCATACACGGCGTCCATGATCTCATCGTCCATGAAGTCATCATCTTAAAAACTTTTCTCAATATTTTAAATAAAACTATAAACATGTTTACAACAAATATGAACTAATATTAAGGATGGACAAGATTCATTATACTTTTCAAAGAACATGGTATGAAAATCCTTTTAACAGTAAATACAAGCAGGCACAAACTTTCACACCAAGATCGGGCTTCACTTCCGAACTGACCATGAATATCTTCATCAAGCAGTCTTCAGGAAAATCAAAATTCAACTTGTGAGTATGCATGTGAAATCTAACTAGATGTAAAGCAGCGTCATTCCTATCATCATCTTTAAACGTAGGAAAATTCCTTTACTAATCTACCTTAGGAATTTTACTTGGGAAACCTGGAATGCGATCTCGGCTCATGGGAGCATACCTTCTAGCAAATGAATCCATTTTGATAACAATGAATTCACCAAGAAATAATTCAGGCTACTGGTTCTTGAACAGTGGAGTTGCCATAAAAATTTGGAACCTTAGGATTTTTTGACACTAGAGTCACCAGGTGAATGATTTCAGCCTTCCTATGTCTGAATGTTATCCACCATCAAAAATCAGATCTAGATTTGAACTTTGATGATATTTCCCAGGGAATACAAAACCTTTTTCTCATTCCCTAGTATGGTTGCTAATATGTTATCACCAAGATTGAACCTTAGGCTGAAGGAAGGAAATGCCAAGGTAACCACAAACCACGCTTAGCCAAGTAGCTAGCCCTACTAGGCCAAGAGAGGACTCTCTCTATAAGGATCTCAGCCAAATTGACTGGAACTAGAAACTGATGTTAGGCTAGGTATAGTAGCACAACGTTTGACTTGATTTTGAAGGGTTTTGCTGGATCAGGAGGAGCCAAATAGTTAGGGAAAGGAAATTAGGTCAAAACTGCAGTGTGTTTGGTGGGGAAAGGTAGGAACAATGATTATAACCTTAGGTTTTGATGGATGAGATGAAAATATAGGTGAGGAAGCTATGAAGAGCATGGAAATGTCATGGATTCTTCCTAAATTGAAGAAAAACAGAGATTGTGAAATGTCTACCAAAAACAGAGCATAAAAGTTATGGATTCTACCTTTCAGACTTGTATACATTCACATAAAGAGTATGAAATGATGAAATGCAGTCAAAAATATGTTTTAACACATGAAAACATAAGAAAAACTAAACTGAGCATCATACCACATGGATCCCAAAGAAATAGCTACAAATTTTCATTAATATCCTGTTGTAACTTGTACAAAATGATGTTTATAAAAGCCTAAGAATTCCCCTGAATCCAACCCCTTAAAATGACTAGGGAAATACATAATATAGGCTTCAAACCACCCATCCTAACCTCAGGGGGTCAAATCCATGAGAAGAGGGAAAGATCCGAGAAAGGATGAACTAGTAACAAGAGAATAGGGTGGTCAAAGTGCCACATCCCTAATCCAAGAAAATTGATTAATTACACCACATGAACTTGATTTACCTAATGTATTAACCCTATTAAGTACTAGAAACACAATAACTACATTTAACTCATCATTTACATAGATAGATTCATGATTTCCCAAGGTGAAAATGAAAACTGGGATGAAACAGTGAAAATCTGGATAAATTGTCAAACACGCAGCGCCAATGCCAGGCATACCTTTCATCTTTAGGTGGACTTTTGAGTGCCTTCCCGGTGTCTAAATTGTGCCCGAAATAGCATAATGGAAATATCTTCAAGTCTACTTTCCAAAAAATCTTGAATTTTTTCATTTGGAGTTCATTTTCCTTATCAGAAGTCAATTCTACCAACAGTGCTAAGCATGTAGCGCCCAAGCCAAAAAGAGGGCACAAAGGTTAATGTTTTAGGGTTTTTAGGCCTTTTGGTCATCGAGTTCTGCTCCAAAACCTTAGAAAATGCACAGGTTACATGTACTCATCATTGTGAATCCAAAAATGCTGACCATTTCCTCATTTGATGCCCCAAAAAAGAGCGCAACGCCAAGGGTGTTGCACGTTTGACCTCCAAAACTGTGCTAAGAATTATCTAAAAATCTCAACAACTTTCTTCAAGCTCAAAAATGGTTCAACATGCCCAAAACTATGTTTTTATGACTGATCAAATGTTAGAGGCATGTACTAATGCCTTAGCAAATATGTCAAGTCTCCTCTTCTCCTCTTGCTTGGTCAATTTGTTAATTTTCTCATGAGCTCTTTTGAGCTTACTCCTTGCCACTTGGATCCTGCGTGCATAATACTTGGCCATCTTCCTTTGTATCTCAACACATTTTTTTGCTTTGTCTAATAGGGCCGCCAAGCATGTGTTCACCTTCTTAAGCCAAGACTCTTTGTTTTCAGCTATGTCCTTGGCCAATTTCTCATTTAAAGTGAGTTGCTCCTCCAATTATACCTCCTTTCACCTTTCAAGCTCTAAGGCTCACTTTAATCCTCTTATTATTGGTATTTTTTGGTTTTCCTTGTTCATCATTTACCTCTCCATATTCTCCATAGGCCTCATTAAGCTGAAATTAGGACTTCTCAACCTCCCTCTTTGCCTAGATGTACTTGGTTTGCATCAATTCCTACTTGACCTCTAGGTGTTTGTTCTCTTGCTCATAAAAGGAGATGATATATTTGGCCCTTTGTAAACTAGTCTCAAGCTCCTTGAATTTGGCATCCTTTTCTTTCAAGTTAGCCCGAGTGATTTTGTCTTTCTCCTCATCACTTGAGTTCACAAGGAGAAACTCCTTTTTAGTGTCATGTTTTTCATGCTTCTATTTGACCTCTGCTTCCTCCACCATTTTCTCTTTTCCTTTAACCTGTAATGTTGATGAAGAAAGCAAGGCCTCTCCCACTTTTCATGTTGTAAACACCTACCTCTTTCCCCTTCATCTGAACTAGTGTGACTCTCTTCTACCATGTTTTTAAGGTGGAAAATTGAGGGACTGATATGTGGGTCAAGGTGAGTGAAATAGTGAGGGATATTGAATGAAGTACATGCAAGGATGATTTGAGGGTGACAAAGTCTATGAAGTGTTGTAATTCTAATCAAATAGGTGATTTTGGACACATACAAGAAAGGATTTGCTAGGGTTTTAAAATTTAGGGTGCCAACTTGCTTAATTGATGGAGAAAAAAAATATTGGGCCACTTACTTGTTGTATTGATCCAAAATGGATTTTGGATAAACTCCTAAGTCTAAGTGTTCCTCATAGAGGAAAATGAAAGTACAAGGAATTTCTTGGACATAGCCCGATTTCTGATATCTTTTCATTCTAAATCTATTGCAACTTGAATGGGAAAAAATGGACTTAGGGTACAGAAGTTATCGCAAAAAGAAGGGGACCTGTTTCCTTAGAAAAAGAGGAAAAATCCCTTAAAAATGGCAAAAAAAACCCTTATAAATGGAAATCGCATCCAAAAAAGGAAAAGGATCGGACTTAAGTAAAGGCGGAAGAAACTCCAATCAATGATCCAATGTATCAGATCAGAGGCAGACATATGTGTGATATCGGGACCCTGGACCTCGCGATTGTGATCATATGATACGTCGATCACCGATCATGCGATACACCAATTGTCGATGATCGGATCAACGAATCAACATCCGCGATGTACATAACCCCTGAGCCGTATGCGACTCGATATGCAATAGCGATCACAATGGGAAATCTCAGCCATCGAATCACGAGAGGAATGGACGACCAAGATTAAATGGGATCGACTATTGCCGGACCTCACGGATCTCATAAGCGCAATTCATAGAATTTGAAATCCAGTGAAAGGGGATTTTCTGTGTATTTTTAGCATTTCTGCTATAAAACCAAAATACAAATGAAAACGCCTGAAGGCAATAAAACTAGACCTAAAGGGGAAATAAAGGTGCGCTTAATTAAATTTGATTTTCGTAGGGAGGATTTCTAGCGGACCTTAGGTGGAAAGCAGTTTTAGGCTGTCTCTGCCCAATCCCATACAGTGAACAACATGTGGCTAGCGGAGGAGACAAGAAAAATACATTTTTGGCTAAGTAACCTCTATATTATTAAGCTACCCAAGATTGTATATCGACCGTTGGATCAGAGATCCCACAGATGAACGGTGGAGATTGCGACTGCAACCAAAGGCATACACGAAATGATTATAGGGTGAATGCGATAAGTTTCCAAATCGGATAAAGGATTTTTTTGGGTTTTTGAAGGTTTTCCTGTGTATTTTGGATTTTTCCCAATACACTAATGCGATGTGATATAATACCTAATGGCGGACCCAATAGGGATTTTAGGGGAATTGTACGGAATTTCATGTCCAAAATATGTGTCCGATAGTGTATTTTCCAGAAATCTCTGTGTAAGGAAATTTTCTCAACTTTCGGGTTTTCACCTATGAAATTGCCCCGGTTCCTTCTGTAACTGCTCCTAATCATCATGCCACATTACAAGAATTTTTACAGGTAATGATGCATTTAGAAGTAACAAAATTGTAGAGCCAGATGGCCAGTCGAACAAACAAGGAGCAGGGAAGCGGAAGAGGCATAGAGAGATGATGAAGCACAAAGAAATGGCTAGGGTAGCCAAAAAATTCATAAAGCACCTCAAAGGAGGTAGAGAGCTCGATATAGAGCAGGCAGAGGAAGTTGCAAGCTGAAGGTAGAGAGCAGAGTAGGTGAGGGAGTCACTTGGAGGTCAAGTGAAAATATAGAGAGTTGCAGAGAGCCAAAGAAGCCAGAGCTGAAGAGCCAGAGCCAGAGCTAGAGCCGAAGAGCCAGAGCCAGAGCCAAGAGCCAAAGCGAAGAGCCAGAACCAGAGCTGAGAGCCAGAGCCAGAGCCAGAGCCATGATCCATAAAGCTGAGAGCTTCATAGCCATGGATCAAAAGGTGTCCAAACCCATTGTTTCTATGTGAAACAATGGAGTTGAGCCAAGAGAATGTAAAAATAACTTAGACCATAATTGCAGAGAGCCTAGTTGAGTTGACTAGAGCTCAAGGAGGCGTAGCCCAAGAGTTTTCAATGAACTCCATATTAAATTGTTGTTCTGTGTGTTTTGTTTTATTATTGCATTGTTTACTGTTATATATATATATATATATATATATATATGTTGTATCATCATAACAATAGAATATTAAAAGCACATAAACAGTTCTAAAACAAACATAAGCATATACCTTATTTTCTAGCACATGTTTAATTATGCATTGGTTAATCAATAAGACTTGGGAACATTTAAGCTTTGGAAGTGGGAGAGGTTCTTATAAGTTAGACAAGAAGCCTAAGTTACTCATTTTCAAATCAAGTGGTATCAGAGCTTGATATTGGTTAACCTCACCATCAAAGAAGGTTATATC
This sequence comes from Pinus taeda, assembly GCA_000404065.3. Classification (NCBI taxonomy): domain Eukaryota; kingdom Viridiplantae; phylum Streptophyta; class Pinopsida; order Pinales; family Pinaceae; genus Pinus; species Pinus taeda. The sequence continues at coordinate 27,445 of APFE030180494.1, read as the reverse complement.
AGAATGCTTAATTGACAGAGCAAAGATTGCTTGTCTGAAAGGTGTTTAAATAGTCAGAGGTTGATTTTTTTCTTGTTTTGCACACTGACTATTGTTTAAGTTTGTAGAGGTGAAGGCAAAGCTATTGATAGCTTAGTCTCGGAAGGGCGAGAAGGAAGAAGGTCTGAAGTTATTTTGATCTGGATTTAAACAGGAATGCAACAAATTATAGAGATAACCATAAGCACAAAGATGAAATGGAAATAATACTTCATTTCATTAATGTAAAATACTGAGATATGCTTATAAACAAAGAATGGAAATAAACAGCTAGGGAGATGGTAGCTTATCTCTTAGAAGAGATGCGGTAGCTAAATGCCTCCAAGCTGTGTTAAAATGAGGCTCGAAGGCCTATTTATTGTTGAGAAACAATGGAAAACCCTAAACATCAAAAAACCTAACCCTAGAAGATGAAACGCCAAACTGTGGGCCCCATTTGGGTAAATTGGTACATCAACTTCCCGGGGTTGTAACTTTGGCATACGATCTTCGTTTTACGCGTACAATATCTCGTTAGAAAGATCTATCCAAGAAATACAACGTTGGGAAGAGCAACATAGGTCCTTGGATCCATGTTGATCCTATTTTTCCCAAAAAATGTCGCTTAGGGCCTCAAAACAGCTCCGGGAGTTTAGGACCCGAAAAACTACTAAAAATAGTAAATTGTGCTACAATAAAGGAAACTAAAAAGCTAAAAGAAACAATGGTGGGGGTCCAAGTGGACTTGGTGGGTGGCCACCAATATCCATCTCGATCACTCCTCAACCCTTAGGAAGCAATGGTCCCCATTGCGTTGAGTTCCTCCATGAGATGAGGAAACTTCTGCTAAATTTTGTCCTTGGTGAGACACTTTCCCTCGTGAAGGAGTTGTCCTACTTTGAAAACTCGATACAGATGGATTTTCTACTAGTGAGTGTTCTTGATCTATGTGTCCATGACCCGATCAGTTGCATCTTTTCCCATGCGATCTCGATTTAACTCTGTGGGTGTGAGCTATTCTGTAATGTCGGATGTATCTAGTAATGGTGGAAAGTATGGTCGAAGGCAGTCCACATTGAACACTGGGTGCAGGCCAAGGAATGGGGGAAGGCTGAGCTCAAATGCATTGTCTCCCACAACCTTGGTAATTGTGTAAGGACCATATCGGAGTGGTTTAAGTTTCCGATAGGCTCTGGTAAGGCATTCCTTTTGCAAATGCAACTAGACTTTGTCGCCCGCCTGAAACTTGTGTGGGACCCGATGTTGATGATGTCACTACTTGTACATGGCATTTGATTTCTCCAAAATGTCATGGACTTGCCGGCGAATATCTTGGATGTGCTCAATGAAGTTGTTTTCCTTATCCATTTCAGAATGGACATGAGTCGAATCTGCGTGAGTAGCTGCAAATGGCATGGCCACATCAATGGGACATAATGGATGGAATCCCAAGCCCACCTAAAAAGGGATGTGGCCAATCGAGCTATGGAGAGCCCGATTGTAGTTGTGTTGAACATAGGGGATGCTCTCATCCCATGTGCGTGGATGCTTTGAGTTGTACATGTGTAGAATGTGTACAATCATCCTGTTGACAACCTTTGTCTGGTCATTGGTTTGAGGATGGAAGGCTGTGGACTTAGTGATTTTGGTGTCTAGCATCGACCAGAGGCTCGACCAAAATGTACTGAGGAACTTTCTATCCTGATGTGAGATGATAGATTGTGGGATCCCCATGGGGGTTATGCGAGTTGGTAATCATAATGTGGTGAAGTTTGTTAGAAAGATGGGCTCCGTATTGAAGGTCACGAGTTCAAATCCCCCTGACTAGCCCAGACCTGTGGAGAGGGGCGGGTTATCTCTAGTTGTCGATTGGAATGCTACATGATGTGTAATTCATTGTATATTTAGTTGATATGTAAAATTTAAAACAAATTATTAATAACAAAAAAATATATTTTATTATGAGCTATAAATAATATAAATTCATATCAACTCTAAAAGGAAAAATTATTGCTTACATTTTCACTTTCCATTATGAGGGAGGTGTAATTGCACTTAACATGAACTTCATATATAATATTTAAAATATATA
>APFE030180494.1:0-25315 GCA_000404065.3 Pinus taeda | reverse complement strand
AAAAATTACTTAAAATATTTTATTAGTGCCCTTAATTTATTTTAACTCGAGATTTACCAAAGAGGAATCAAATCTCTACAAGTGCACACATTTTCTCAAGCTTGCAATCAAAAAGAAGTTTGCATTTGGAGAAATTTGATCTCTGAGAGCTCTGAGTAGAGTTAGAATTATAATGAATTTACACTAGTTTTAAAATATGAAGAAAAAAAGTATTGAAAATATCAACTAAAAAGAAAGAAGACAAATTAAAATCTATAAAATAAAGAGAAAAATACAAAATTATAAAATTAATATGAATGTATAAAGGGAATCACCCTAAATACATTTAAATGATTTATTATAATTCAAATTAAATAAATTAGTTTTTTCCAAGGAGGTCTTTGATAGATGGTGAAGTCTTCCATAGATGGTGAAAATTAGTGATATGTTAAGGCACTCGTTGATGTGAAATTACTTATTCAATTCCCTACCACATTTGGGTGATATATTGGATATGACAAAGATTTAGTCCCACCAAGCTTTAAAAAAAAAAAATAAAATAATAATAAAATAATTGGAAGACTAATTAATAATAAATTATTATTATTATTAACCTTGTTGTGATGATGAACCAAATAAGTGGTTGTCATCCTAATGTGATTTATCTCGAAGACACTTGGTATGCAAAATATTTTAAGTTCTATGAACATTCTACAAAATATTTTACAAGGATAAAAGGTTGAGATTTAGCTCAAAAATAGTTATGTTTTTTTGTGTTTCAATGTATGGTTTTGTGGACATGTAGCATTGATAAGTTATGGTATTGGTCCATGGTATTGTAACAAAATTTATTTATAAGTTTAAAATTTTCATAGAAAAGTGGGAGTGAAAAACTATGCTAGATTTGGGTGATATATTAGATATGACGAAGATGTAGTCCCACCAAACTTTAAAAAGAAAATTAATAATAATAATGAATTAAAACTTAATCGACAATAAAAATTATTATTATTATTAATTTGATTTGACATGATGAACCAAAAACAAGTGGTTACAAACCCTTCACCCTAAAACTTTGATGTGATTTATATGGAAAACACTTGGTATACAATTAAATAATTATGTATATAAGCAAGTCTATTTTGGAACAATGATGCTTAAATTTAATTTAATAATAAATAATTAATAGATAGATGGCACAAAATTAAGTTCTATGGACATTCCACAGATTATTTTACAAGGATAAAAGGTTGACATATGTTGAGAGCTCAAAAGTAGTTTTGTTTTTTTGTATTTCAATGTAATTATAAAAATGTTGTAAAATTAACTCAAAATTAAATTTATATAAAATATTTTGATTGTGAAATGAGTTATGGTTTTATGGACATGTAGCATTGATAAGTTATGTTATTGGTCCATGGTATTGTAACAAAATCTATTTATAAGTTAAAAATTTCAATGGTAAAGTGGGAGTGGAATTCCATGAAAAAGTGGAGGGTGAAAGTTCATAGTTAAAAACCACCTATTTAATTTAGGCCTAGTCTAAATTATTCACGAAATTGAGGAATACAGTTTCAACTAAAATTGTATTTTTTGTTTTTTAAGATACATTTAGATTTTTTTAGATTAGACATTTAAACTTAGTTTTTTAAAATATCTGTCAAATTTTGGTTAAAATTAATAAAAAAAACTATCTTGAAAAAAACCACTTTATTTATAAATTAAATTACCCATTTAATTTATATTAATAACTAATTATTAATAATTAATTTGAAAAACTATTAATAACAAAATAATTAGAAACACTCACTTGATAACCAAAAAATAAAAAAAATATATATTATAGTACATAAAATTAATTAAAAACTTAAATTTTGTGTCAACTACTGCTTTCTAAAGGTACCTTTCATTAACTTTATAAATATAATAACCATGGAATCTATGCAAATTATAAAACATTAAAAAATTCCAATTATCCATCACTATGAGCATTATTTTAAAAATATATAAAAATAAATAAATAAAAAGAATAATTATCTATAGTATCAACCACCGCCGGTCTTGAGACCAGATATCCAGCTCACACTTCAAAAGTTATTTCACCAAATAGATAAAGATAAATTAATTTTTTATATTTTATGCGTGAAAGAGGGGGCAGACCGTTATATCACGGGATGGTTTTGTGGACTTATATTGTTTTATATAACTCAACTCGTGTGGGAGGGCTGAATCCTGAAACCGGAGCGCACTGACGGGGAGAGCTGTGAAGGGTCTAGAGTGCCTTCCGCCTCAATAGTGAGATCTTTTTTTGGTGCGAGAAAGAAATATTTTAGCAATGGAAGCAGAAATCTGGCAAAGGCTCCCAGAGGAGTTGTTGCATATGATTTTAGCGAAGCTGCCCATTAGGGTTCTGGGCAAAATGAGGGCTGTCTGCAAACAGTGGAAACATCTACTGTCTTCTCGTGATGCCTTTGAAGGGCTTGTTCCAAACTGGCCGCTTTGTTCTACCCCGGGGTTTCTGATTCAGATCCATTGGGATTCCAAAGATGATGTGGAATTTTGGGTTATAGAAGGATGCAGTACTGGTTCACACATTTACAAAGTGCCTCTGCTCAATTGCATCGTTCTGGATAGTTGCAAGAGCATCGTGTGTTGTCATGAACGAGGGGATCGGTTGGCTCTTTCCATAGGAATTCCTGGTACCAAGAATTGGAGACACCTACCTCGTCCTCCTCTACCTGGCTACACCTTCAGTGGAATGGTTTTCGACTCTTCCACGAGCCGTTGCACTGTCCTTCTAGGCTATTCTTTGTTAAACCACCAATTGCAACAAGGTCAAGGTGTTAATAGAAGAATGATGGAGATGTGTATTTATGATTCAGAATCCAACGTGTGGACTCGACATTCCACCATGGTCCCAGATCATATCTCTCCTTTTGATAAGGGTATTTTTTGTCAAGGAAAATTTTACTGGACGGCTGTCACGCTAGATTCCCGCATCTTCATCGCAGCCTTTAATATTGCTGACGGAGTCTGGACAGAAATCCCACTCCCCCAGGGATGGCGCATGATTTATCCTGAAAATTTTGCTGAATATGATGGCCATTTCGTGCTAGTGGATCGAAAGGATGCTGATTTTATTCGCATGTGGAAGTTGAATGAAGCCGGAGAATATGAAATATGGTGTGAGTTTCGCGCAAGTGCTTTGTCAAAACAAGACTTCCCGTCATTTCCTTTGGTGACCGTGAACAACAGTGGTTTTATTGTGGCACTTGATTGCAGATTAAATATGTCGATATTCAACTCTACCGGAAATTCGATCGTCCATAAATTCGAATTACCGGGACGTCGCACGTCTCAGACACCAGTTCGAGGGTTTGCATCAGCTTTCGAATCTAGCAATCTGATGTGGCCTTAGTAATTCTTTTGCAGGATAACAATTACTTTGTTGAATTATAGCTATTAGGGTTCACCCGTGGAATTTAATTCCTGTGGTTCACCACAAAGGATAATTTGCACTTATTTTTATTGTTAAATAAATTTGGATTGAGTAGGAATGGTTAAATAAATTTTGATGGGATAGCAATAGTAATTGACTCAAGAATTCTGTTCTTAATAGGATTATAAGAATAGTTATTGATTTGGATTGCAGAGGATAATCTGCATATACATTTATTGTGAAATAAATACCATAAATTTAAATTTGGATTGGATAGTTATGTTAAATAGCTTTAGATTTGATAGGAATAGTGATTGAGAAATGAATTCTTATAATTGTGGCAATTGATTTTATTTTGGATTGAATAGAAATATTGATTGAGTCATTACTTCTTTGGTATTTGAGATGTAATTTTTTTATATTTAACTTGAGTGTCAAAGCTTTTTTAAGTCAGTTTCTTGAATTTTACTCCCTATCTAGGTAACGCAGGGTTAGTCATTTGTATCATCCAAGAATTATTCATTTGTGTAATGTAAAGGAGGTTGCCCCATTGAAGGGGCTGAATTCTAGGGCGTTGATCTATCTTTTCTACCTTTTGTGAGCTGGTTTCATAACAATACCTTACTATTCAAGTAAGGTGAGGTGCCTCTTTGCTGACAACTTGATTCCTTCCGATTTATTAGAAAGTAGATTTTAATTGTGCTACATTGTATGTACAGGTGTACTTCATTGATTTTCTAGGTTTCTACTCTTGCCTTGGTTTCCTTCGGGAGGGAATGCCCAAAATTCTATAAGCAGGGGAAAGGAACAATTGTTTCTCAACCATTGTCCAACTACTGGACCACCTAAGGTAAATGTGTTACAAATTTCTCTTGTATTTTAGTTCATTTGCATTTACTACTTAGATATTTTAGAACTTATTCCCTCTTTGGTCTGCTTTTGTGGATAGGATTCCTCCAACGAATGAGTATGGTCATTGAACTTCTAGGTACTGGATATTTGTACAACCCTACTATAACTCTCAAATAACCTAGGTTTTCAACTAATATACAAGTCTTCTGGCTTAACCCTATTGTTTTTTTGTTAATTGCATGTGTGACTTGTAGCTCTCAGTTGTAAATTGATTCCTACTTCATAATGCTCCTCCATCATCTAACTTGAAAAAAATATTTGTAGTTTTTTATCTTGATTCCCTTCGGTTAATAGGAAAGGAAATACTCTCTGAAATGTGTCTGCTATATGATTGAATGAATGACCATGAGCCAGATATAATTTTTGTTCTTTATTTAGTTTTTTTTTAGGGAAAGGGATTACAGAGCCAAGGTTTCCTCCTTTTAAATGGTTATAACTCCACAGCTTACTATCTTTTAAAGCATTGTGAAATCATTCTCATGGTGTGAACTATGTGGCTGCTACAAAAGCCACAAATTTGATTTACTGTGTATATATTTATTAGTTCAAAAATGGTGAAATCTTCTCAATTTTATAGTCAAACTTATACTGGTTCCAAGTATTAAACTTATATCATAATTATTTACAGTTTACAATGGAATTTATTGGTGGTGATAGTGGTTAAGTTCCTTTTATTGTCCTTATATCAATCGTCAGGCTTACTGTGTGCAATTATATGGTTTTTCCCTTGTTTTTTTGAGAAAGGATGTTCACAGATTTCTTTCCTGCAATCTTTCTTCCATTTTTTCCTCCATCACGTTGACCCAACCATGAGGTCTAATTTTTTTTAGAAATATTAGTTCCTTATAAATTATTTCCATGTCTTCCCTTAAATACTTCCTTTATTAAATGATTCAAGGTTAATTTTTCAGTTACCCATATGTTCATTTCTAGTATTATTTCCTTGTCATTCTCCTAAGAATATAGTCATGAGTACTCTCATGATTTATAGTAAAAGTAGTAGTATTAGTGAATACAATTTATTTTGTCTTTTGGGCTCATTCTACTATCCATTTCACATTTGTAATTACAAAACAAAGTAAGAAAGAATTTGGTGTTTAAAAATAATTTGTTTTCTACCACAAATATTTTATTACTAGTGAGACTATTCTTCTTAATACTATATTATCATTCAGCATACTACATGTTATCACCTGGATTGAACCTTAGGCTGAAGGAAGGCAATGCTAGAGTAACCACAAACCACTCTTAGCCAAATAGCTAGCCCTACTAGGTTAGGAGAGGGCTCTCTCCTTAAGGATCTTAGCCAAATTGCCTCGATATCAAAACTGATAGTAGGATAGGTATAGTAGCACAATTTTGAAATGGTCCTACACACCATAACAACAACTTGGCTTCGTTGATATAGAAAGCATAAGTGAGAATCAACTGAAATTCAAGGGCGGTGAAGGCGGGAAGAAACCAGAGGGGTCAATGGGCGATCCTCGCGGATATGGAGGTGCAGGTTCCGGATGAGCCCACGCACAGGCTGCGACAAACGACAGTCAGCGTGTTTCCAGCTTTTCTGCTGCTGTTTCCTGCGGTGATTTTATATTTCCCTATTTTTTTTGTGGACAGCTGGAGGTCGTTTTTGTGGCAGGCCAACTGGGTTGCAGGGTCGCTTCTCCAGTTTCTTTCTGTCGGTTTTCGCCTTGGGGGTCCCGTTTAATGTTTCGACAAGGCTCAGTCTTGTGGTTTTGAGGGCGTCGGGAACCGGTTTGCGGTCTCTGTTGTCGTTTACCTCCCCAGGTACTCACCAACCATGGATAATCTGGCGGAGATGGTGGACCTAGACCCGTCATTGGAGGATATCTTGTCCATGTGGGGCAAAGATACCACCGAAAAAAATGTAAACCTGTTTTTTGGCGGCAAAAAACCTTTTGAACCGACTTCTCACTCAGAGGCGGTGTTGCCCTCTTTCTTACATTTCGATCGGAACCCTGCTGCTGAGATTAAATCGGCTTCAAACCAGTCTGTTAAGGAGAAAAGGGCAGTGCACGATGAGTCGGAAGGACGTATAACAGTCGGGTTGTTTTCGACAGTTAAAGCCAAGTCTGTGGGCTGCGGGAAGCTCCCTTGCATCGGACTGGAAGGATCAGATACTTTGGGCCGATCGTGGGATGCTGGGAAGGATTTTCCTTCCGGGGGTTCCTCTCTTTTCCCCAGTGCATCGCTCTCAAATTTCCAGGTTACCCCTGAAGCACAGCGCCATCAGAGTTGCAAGGGGAGTCTTGGACATAATGCAGAAGTCCCAGGGGTGTCTAAAGCTCCTACAAGGGGCATTTGCTCTGAAAAATTTCTTGCCGAAGATCCTCTTACAAAACGTCCCATGCCATTAGTGGAATCGTCTCAGGAGGAGGTAAAGTGGTCGGACTCTCCCGGGGATACAAAGGCTCATGAAGATAATTTTAGAAGTAAGGGCGATAAAAGAAAATCCCAAAGGGCTATTGGGTCTCTAGATCCGGGGGGAAACCTGGTTCTGGGAATGGAGGTTTCGATTGATGAAACACTGGAGGTCGCTGACTGCACTGTTGTTGGCCGAGCTCGGGGAAAGATACTATCTCCAGCGTTTCTACAATCATGGGGGGAAGCTCTTTTCTCAAACCCATCTCCCCTTCGTTTTGAGGCCCAATGCCTCGTTAAAGGATGGTTCACTCTCCGGTTTGAAGATAAGGATGCAGCAGACTGGGTGTTGGGAAAAAACTGGATCATGGGGCATATTCCAGTTCTAAAGCTCCTACAAGGGGCATTTGCTCTGAAAAATTTCTTGCCGAAGATCCTCTTACAAAACGTCCCGTGCCATTAGTGGAATCGTCTCAGGAGGAGGTAAAGTGGTCGGACTCTCCCGGGGATACAAAGGCTCATGAAGATAATTTTAGAAGTAAGGGCGATAAAAGAAAATCCCAAAGGGCTATTGGGTCTCTAGATCCGGGGGGAAACCTGGTTCTGGGAATGGAGGTTTCGATTGATGAAACACTGGAGGTCGCTGACTGCACTGTTGTTGGCCGAGCTCGGGGAAAGATACTATCTCCAGCGTTTCTACAATCATGGGGGGAAGCTCTTTTCTCAAACCCATCTCCCCTTCGTTTTGAGGCCCAATGCCTCGTTAAAGGATGGTTCACTCTCCGGTTTGAAGATAAGGATGCAGCAGATTGGGTGTTGGGAAAAAACTGGATCATGGGGCATATTCCAGTTCTATTGAAGCGCTGGACTCCTCTTTTTGACGCCATGAAGGAAAATACTCAGGTCTTTCCAGTCTGGGTTCGGGCTCCCGGCCTCCCGATCTTCCTCTGGACGAAAGCTGTTTTCAAATCTATTGGAAATAAGTTGGGAACATTCCTGGAGGCTGATTTATCGTTTAAGGAGACGAAAATAAAGGCGACAGCCCGAATCTTGGCTTATATCGACCTGAGCAAAGGCCTGCGGAAAACTATTAACCTACAGTACAAGGATTTCATTTTTGAGCAATTATTAGATTATGAGCATTTGCCGTTCCGATGCCATATTTGCCATGAATATGGGCATCTAGCCAAGAAATGCCCTATGCTCAGGAGGCGAAGTCGGCTATGGAGGTCCCCTGCTCTCAAGAACAATAGGAAATTCCAAACTCAATCCGAGCCAGCGAAGGTGGTAAGGCCACATCAGACAGAGAAGGGGCTTAACATTGGGTTTGTCCGATTACAGGATTTTGATGCAGTTCCTCGGGCGCATAAGGAAGCTACTACAGATATCCACCTACCAGACGGCGCTGGGATGGAAAACAATCAGCAAAATACACAAGTTCAAATCTCATCAGCAACGGGGGTTTCGGCCAAGTCAAATCCACCTTCTAATATTATTTCACAAGCTGTTGCAAATGTCAATGAATCCATTACGGGCTCCCCTCAGCTATCTATCTCAGCAAAGGATATTATGCCGGGTGATATCGCGATTTTGGAGCCACAATCTGGCATGGAGCCTCCTCCTGAAAATATGCATCCACCAGATCTGAACTGCGACAAGCATTGGCCTACCCTTTCGTCCCGTGCTCAAAAGACGCCCTGTCCATACAACCTCAGGTCATTGGGGAACAAGGCCGATCAGAACGTAGCTATTGGAGGACTCGATCGGACATCTATCCAGGGTGTTATTCGGGGCAAAAGGGGAAGAAAATCTGACATTTCCAAAGCAAAATTAAAAGCTAAGCTGGATGTAGCGGACGGAAAGCAAGTCTCAATTCTTGGGGCACTTAGAGCAGTGCAGTCCCCTGTGCCAGTTAAGAAATGATCTTCTCCTCATGGAACTGCAGAGGCTTGGCTAGTAAGCCCAAGAAACTGGCGCTGAGAGAGTGGTTGTTTAATTCAAAAGCTGATATCCTTTTCCTCCAAGAGACGTTGGGGAAAGGCTCGGAGGTGGAAGCATGCTTGTCTTCTCTTATCCCTGGATGGTCATTCTTTGGAATTGACTCATCTGGTCACTCAGGGGGACTCGCCATTGGCTGCAAACAGGGAAGAATCAAAGTTACTAACAGTTGGGGGCTGAAGCAAGCTATGGGTATGGAAATCATCTCTCCAGATTTCCCATTCCCTCTACTAATAGTAAATATTTACGGGCCTTGTCAAGGTAGGGAGTCTTTCTGGTCGGATTTGTTTGCCAAATCAGTGATGAACACCCCATTGCTGGTGATGGGTGGAGATTTAAATTTCTCTTTAGGTAGAGCGGAAGCATGGGGTCCCTCGGCCAGGGAGGATCCTCTCACGGAATTTTTCACTCAAGCTTTCATTGATAAAAAATTATCTGATCCCTCCCCGACCAAGCTAAAGCCGACATGGAGGAACAGACGTTCTGGGGAGGATAGGATCGCTAAGAGACTGGACCGTTTATTACTCTCTGAGGGTCTTATTCAAAATGTACCACTATTTCGTCAATGGGTTGAAGAGGTAGGGAACTCTGATCATTTTCCTATTTTTCTGGACCTTTATTTTCCCCCTCCAAAGCCACCAGCTCCTTTTAAATTTAACCCTTCATGGCTCCAAGATCTTTCTTTTGCTAATCTCTTCAAGGCGACATGGATTCATCCGGCACAGAATGCCAATGAGAGCAAGGGTTTTATGTTTATGGAAAATCTGAAAAGGCTCAAGAAAGCCACCATATCATGGGCAAAAGATAGGCAGCGGCATCAGAACGAAGACCTGATAAAAATCAGGGAAGAGCTGAAGGTTTTGGAAAGCGTGGATGTAGATGGCTACGCAACCCAGGCATCTAAGGACCGTATCCTTTCACTGGAAAAATCACAAAACCAGATTCTCCTGGCTAAGGAAGAAGAATGGAGACTCAAAAGTAGGGCACTATGGCTTAAGTAAGGAGATGAAAACACAAGCTTTTTTCACAACTATGCAAGAGGAAGGAAATCAGTCAACACCATTTGGAGCCTAAAAGATGAAACAGGTAGGGCAGTAAATACTTTTTCTGAGCTCTCGGGCTTGGGACAGCGGCATTTCCAGAACCTTTATTCTGATACAGGTGAGGCCACCATAGGTGAAATTTTGCGGACTGCACAATGTTTTCCTAGTTTCTTTGAGGAGGATGAAGCTGAGGATCTGTCAATCCCTGTTTCTAAGGACGAAGTTGAACATGCTATGAAAAGTATGGGGAAGGATAAAAGTCCAGGTCCCGATGGGTGGACTATTGAGCTTTTTCTTCATTTCTTTGATATGATTGGATCTGAAATTACTGATGTTGTGGAAGAATCCAGATTGAAAGGAGAAATTTACAGACCTTTTAATTCAAATTTCATTGCACTTATACCAAAGAAAGATGTGCCGGAGTCTTTCGATGATTTCCGGCCAATATCACTATGTAATTGCATTTATAAAATAATTGCAAAAGTGATAGCTTCTAGGCTCGTTCCCATACTTTCCAAAATATCTCTATGGAACAATTTGGTTTTTTGGAAGGAAGGCAAATTCACGAGGCTATCGGGGTCGCCCAAGAAGTTCTCCACAATATCAAACAGAAGAATCTGAAGGGGTCGATCCTAAAGATTGACCTCTCAAAGGCCTATGATCGTATCAACTGGTTGTACCTTCGGATGCTGCTCACACACCTGGGTTTCAGTTATTCATTCGTTAGTTGGATAATGGGCTGTATTTCGAATATTAGCTTTGCTGTCCTGATCAATGGTGCTGCTTCTCCCTTTTTCAACAGCCATAGAGGCCTCAGACAAGGATGTCCGCTATCTCCCCTCCTCTTCCTATTGGTGGCGGAAGGTTTCAGCAGATTGATCCATAAAGCCAGACGGTCTGCCACGATCAAAGGTATTGAGGTTGCTATAAACCTTTATATTACTCACTTACTTTTTGTTGATGACATTCTGATATTCACAAATGGATCTCTCCCCGAAATGGAGGAGTATAAAATCATTTTTGACCTTTTTATGAAAGCCACGGGTATGCAAATAAACCTGAGAAAATCACAAGTTATTATGTCAGGGCTTAACAGAAGAGAACGCTCTAGAATGTCAAATCTTTTCCCATATCAGTCCCAACCGCTGGACTCACCCTTTAAATACCTAGGATTCTGGCTAAAACCGGATTCTTACAAAAAAGTGGATTGGAATTGGATTATAGCAAAACTGGAAGCTAGAATATCACACTGGAGTTTTAGATGGCTGTCTAGAGCAGGAAGAGTGACCCTTATAAAATCTGTTTTACTAGCTATTCCGGTCTATTGGGCTGCCCTTACCTGGATCCCTAAAGGTGTTTTGGAGAAAATTAGAAGTCTTTGCTGCAGATTTTTATGGGCTGGATCGAATGACAAATCAAAGCTTCCTTGGGTGGCTTGGGATAAGATCGCCAGGCCTAAAGAATGGGGAGGATGGGGAATCAAAAGGCTTCCTGAATTCAGTATTTCTTTGGCTGCAAAGTCTGGCTGGAGACTCATCTCGACGGAGAACCTATGGACAAAGGTGACTAAACGGAAGTATATTGATCCAGTTCCCCTGGAAGATTGGATCCGCAGCCAGGATAAGGGGGCGAAGCAGTCTTCTGTCATTTGGAAGGCAACGGTGGCGGCGTTCTCTGTGATCGAAGAAGGCCTGGCATGGAAAGTGGGAGATGGGAAAAATATCAGAATTGGGAAAGACCCTTGGGTCGGATGCAATGCATCATATGCTCTCTCACCTGGTCTCTTGAGACACCTAGGCAGCAAAGGCATTTACTTCCTTAATCAGGTGGAAAAAGTTGGACCTTACTCTATCTGGGGTCAGCCTTGGAAAAATTCTGAGGACCTTGGTCTTAATATAAGATGGCATAATGAATGGGCTTCATATGTTGATGAGCTTCACCGATCAAATGTTAGGATTAATAATGACCAGGATGTTTTGTTATGGGCCCAAGGGAAAACTGGTGCGTACTCCCCCAAAGATGGCTACTCTTATCTTATGCAAAAGAAAGGCTGGGCGGAACCGGAGTGGTGGGCTAAAAATATGTGGAAGCTAAAATGCCCACTCAAAGCCAGAATCTTCTTATGGTGTATATTGAAGAAGAAAATCCCTACCTGGGACATTCTTCAATCCAGATTTTTCATAGGACCTGGTCGCTGCCCTCTATGCAAACTGGATGGTGAATCGATAAATCACCTTTTCAATACCTGCCCCGTCTCCTTAAGAACTTGGGGGGAACTCATCGGCCTGTTAAATATAAAAGATCAATGGGGGTCGTTTCAGATGGATGAGGCCTGGAGAAATTGGTGGAGTGTGCATCCAGATGGAAATCTCAGAAATCTTCCTCCTATTTTTTTCTGGGGTCTGTGGCTTGCCAGAAACAAGTGTATTTTTCAGAATGTGGAAATATCTGCTCTTTCTGTTGCCACCAACAGCGCGGCCATTTACTCCTCCATTCCTTCCCCGGATAAGAATAATGAAAAAAGCCGAGATGCTCCTTTAATTATCAATGAAGGCTTCCCCTGGGCTTTTTTCGACGGGGCTGCTCAACAAAACAGAGCTGGTGCTGGATTATGCATCCATTTCAACAAAGATCACATCATACAGGCCTCTGTGGGTTTGGGACAGGGCTCAAACAATTTCGCCGAGCTATCTGCTCTTCGTCTTTTGATGTGTTGGTCAATTCAAAGAAACATTCAGCAAATTCAGATTTTTGGGGATTCTCAGAACGTAGTCAAATGGGTAAATGGGTCTTTTGTGTGTCAACACCAGTTTCTGAAGACAATTTTGGACGATGTTGTGTCATTAAAATCTCGCTTTTCAATCTTCTCTATATGCCATATTTATAGGGAAGAGAACCTCTCAGCAGATCAACTATCAAAAGCAGGCCTTCAACAAAATATGGGAAGCTGGGCCATCGAAGAGAAAATGCTGGGGCAAACGTTTTCTACTCTTCAGCCACCCTTTGATCTTTCCTCTTAACAGGTGAATCTTCAGGTATCCGTTTTCTTGTTTTATCCCTGTATAAATCTTTCGGGCAAGAGATCATTATGTGGAGGATCCATATATCGGGAAGGGGCTTTTATTCTTATCAGGATCACAATTTCATCTCTGTCAGCAGGGGTGTATAAATCACGACAGCTCTTTCCTCTCGGGAGTTCCTTACATAATCTTTTTTGCGGTGAGAGATTCTGGGGACGGCTTCCTCTGTTTTAATTTTATTTCTGAACAGGTCTATTTCAGGGGTCCTCGGATCCAAATCTGTGCCCACGTTTCTTCAAAAGTTTTAGTTCGTCAGTTAAAAAACGATGACCTGTGTATCATCGTTATACATGTCTCTGTTTTTGTATAGATTCACAGTCCTCCGGCAAACAGTCTATGTGCTGTCTCTGGTTTCACTAGATGTGAACTACGCTTAAATGTTTCTCTTTTATTTTCTATAATAAAAAGAACTGCTTTTTTTTTGTGGAAAAAAAAAAATAGTAGCACAATTTTTTATTTGATTTTGAAGGTTTTTGCTCAATGAGGAGGAGCCAAACAATTAGGGCAAGGAAATTAGGTCAAAACTACAAGGTGTTCAATGGGGCAAGGTAGGCACAATGATCAGAACCTTAGGGTTTTATGGATGAGGTGAAAATACAGGTAAGGAAGCTAGGAAGAGCATGTACACCTCATGGATTCTTCCTAAACCGAAGAAAACACAAACTGTGAAATGTATACACAAAATAGAGCATAAAAGTTATGGATCCCAAAACAATACATTTTAACACATGAAAACATAAGAAAAATTGAACTGAGCATCAGAATGCATGGCTCCCAAAGAAATAGCTACAATTTTTCATTAATCTCCTGGTACAAAATGATGTTTATTAAAGCCTAAGCATTCCCATGAATCCAACCTCTAAAAATGACTAGGGAAATACATAATATAGGCTTCAAACCACCCATCCTAACCTCAAGGGGTCGAATCCATGAGAAGAGGGAAAGATCCAAGAAAGGCTGAACGGATAACAAGAGAATAGGATGGTCAAAATAACTCATCCCTAATCCAAGCAAACTGATTCATTACACCTCATGAACTTGATTTATCTAATGTATTTACCCTAGTAAGTACTAGAAACAAGATAATTACATTTAACTCATCATATACTATATATATATATATATATATATATATATATTCATTATTTGCCAAGGTGAAAGTGAAAACTAGGATGAAACAGTGAAAACCTAGACAAATTGTCAAACGCACAATGCCAGGCCTGCAGCGCCAATGCCAAGCACACCCTTCATCTTCAGGTGCACTTTTGAGTGCCTTCCCAGTGTCCAAGTTGGGCCCAAAATAGCATGTTGGAAATATCTTCAAGTCTACTTTCCAGAACAGCTTGGATTTTTGTATTTGGATTTCATTTTCCATGTGAGAAGTCAATTCACCCAACACTGCTGAGCGTGTAGTGCCCAGGCCAAAAAGAGGGCAGAAAGGTCATTTGTTGAGGGTTTTTGGCCCTTTTGGTCAACTAGTTCTACTCCAAAACCTTATCAAATGCAAAGGGTACATGTACTCATAATTGTGAATCCAAAAATGCCGACCATTTCCTCATTGGATGCCCGAAAAAAGAGCGTAGCCCCTGAGCGTAGCCCCTAAGGTGTTGCACGTTTGACCTCCATGACTGTGCTAAAAATTGTCTGAAAATCTCAGCAACTTCTGTCAAACTCAAAAATGGTTCAACATGCCCAAAACTATATTTTTATGACTGATCAAAGGTTAGAGTCATGTAGGGATGCCTCAGCAAATATGTCAAGTCTCCTCTTCTACTCTTTCTTGGTCAATTTGTCAATTTTCTCATGAGATCTTTTGAGCTTACGCCTTGCCACTTGGTTCATCTATGGATAATACTTGACCATCATCCTTTCTATTTCAACATCTTTGTTTTCCTTGTCCAAGAGGGTATCCAAGTGTGTGTTCAACTTCTCAAGCCAAGACTCTCTGTTCTCAGCTATGTCCATGGCCAATTGCTCATTTAAAGTGAGTTACTTCTCTAGTTCTGCCTCCTTTTGCCTTTCAAGCTCTAAAGTTCTCTTTAATCCTCTTATTTTTGCTCTTTCTCTTTGTCCCTGTTCATCATCTGGCTCTCCATAATCTCCATAAGCCTCATCAAGCTCAAATTTGGCTTTCTCAGCCTCCTTTGCCTTGTTGTACTTGGTTTGCATCAATTCCTACTTGGCCTCTAGCTGCTTGTTCTCTTGCTCATAAAAGGAGATGATATATTTGGCCCTTTGTAAACTGGTCTCAAGCTCCCTGACATTTGCATCCTTTGTTTTCAAGGCAGCTTGAGTGATTTTGTCTTTCTCCTCATCACCTGAGTTCACAAGGAGAAACTCTTTTCCAGTGTCATGTTTTTCATGCTCCTATTTTACCTTCGCTTTCTCCACCATTTTTTATTTTCCTTTAACCTGTAACATTGATGACGAAGGCAAGGCCCCTCCCACTTTCCGTGGGGTAAACGCCTGCCTCGTTCGCCTTCTTCTGAACTACTGTGACTCTCTTCTACCATGTTTCTAAGGTGGAAACTTGAGGGATTGATATGTGGGTCAAGGTGAGTGAAATAGTAAGGGATATTGAATGAAGTACATGCAAGGATGATTTGAGGGTGACAAAGTCTATGAAGTACTATAATTATGATCAAATAGGTGATTTTGGAAACATACAAGAAAGGCTTTGCTAGCTTTTTAAAATTTAGGGTGCCAACTTGCTTAATTAATGGAGAAAAAGAGAGATTGGGCCACTTACTTGTTGTATGCAGATAATAGAAGCCTTTGTAGCTTGAGCAGATGAAGAAACATGGTATTTTGGCATTCATAGGGTTCTCGATACTTTATTGGCCAAACACTTAGCACCAAGTGCCAGCGCGCAGCCTCCTTGACAAATGTGCCCTTCAACGCACAAGTGCACATCGCAGTTGAAATTTTCTATAGCTTGGTTAGGCAAATGCGCCCTTCACTCCATAGGAATGCAGGCCCACACTCAGGCACACAGGAACTCTACCCAGCATTCAGCATCCTTGTTAAATGTGCCCTCCAATTTTCAAGTTTATTTTGATTGCCTTTAGGATGTCCAAATTAAGCCCATGATAGCTCATTGGAAGTGTCTCTCTCTTAGCTAGAAATGGACCTATCAAGGACTAAAAATGATCAATTATATTCCCTTGAAAATTCAATTATCCCAAGACTATTCAAAAATTGTAGAATGAGGGTGCAAAAATGAGGGGTTATCTTGCAGGAAACATTTGGAGGTCTTCCTCAACTCAAAATTGAGATAATGATAGCTCATTGGAAATATTTTTCTCTCTAGTTATTAGTTGACTCATCAATAAAGTCATTTGGACAACCCAACTAGAAGAAAAATTGATTTTCCAAAAGTCACTGTAGAAGTTCACCAACTCTCTTGTAGAAACTGTATTTTTGACATTTCTCTAAAACCATGACACATGTGTAAAAAGTGGAGTTTTTCTATCCTTGGCCTATTATGGACAAAAACCTCTCTAATGTTTGCCAAATTCATCCATTTTTGTTCTAAAACATATTTTTAAGAAAAACGAGTCGTATGTGTGGCAAATGATTTGTCCCTTGGACTGACTTATTGAAAAATGATGGGGACATGATGGGTATGAGTTGGAATGGCCTCATACTTGCTGAAATGACCTCCCTTATGTCTCATATACTCTCATGTCTCTAATTCCATAGCCAACCCTAGCTCAATGGGTGAGGAAATTAGGGTTTAGTGCTTGTGGAAAATGATGATTTGGACACCCTTGGGAGAAGACAACTCCCTTTGGCATGAACTTAACCTTTGAAGCTTTACCCTTTCACTTGAGTATTTCCTTTGAAAAATTGATATTTTGATGGGCTGGCATCTTTGGAACACTGAGTTAACAGCTTGGGAGGGTGAAATTATTACATTTGAAAGACATAAAATTACATAATGAAATAAACATTTCTCTTTACAAATCATCTTCACATGATGAAGGGATGTTATTTGATCACCCTTTACTTGCTAGTATTATGCAATGGAATGGAACCTTGGCAACCCTAATGACCTATTGAAACCTTGAAAAACCTTAAACGAGCTAACGAGACATTAAAGGACTAAATTTGAAGATGAAATAATGACCTCATGACTCATAAAAATGGCATGATAAAAATAATTTTATGGATGATGTACAGTCAACAATATATGAAACTATGGTAGCAAGTAATCACATTTAGGGAAGAGTGATTTTTTTGGACTAGGACTACCATCAATGACTAATTTTTTGCATGACCTAGTGGAATGATAAAAAATTCTAAGTAGGACCCTTAAAATGATATGAAAAGAGGATTTTTGATCACTAATGGTAGGATGCAAATACTTACACTAACATCAGCCTTATTGGGGATGGGAGCTCCTTGGAGGTGTCAAGGAGACTGTAGAACAAGTGCCTAACCATGTGGGCCAATACGGTCAAACACTTAAATTGAAATGCATGACTAAATGTTGACAACTTCAAATGACACAAACTAAATCAAAACTGACTTGAAATTGACTCAAAAAAATGACTCAAGTCTTACATAACTGAAACAAGTACTTACAGAACTTATTAATGGCAGTAGACCATCGAGATTTGAGGGCTTCAAATACTATTGACAACCATCTACCTACTAAAGAAATATGTACAATCATGTGAAGTGAACCTTCCAATGTAACCAATCCAGTAGATGGCTACTCACTGAAATTATGATCTTACTTTCCCCGAGCAAGCAGAACAATGTACATGTAGGAAAATCACAACAAAAATTGAAACCAATGCTTATGCTAACAAACCATACAACATTCATCTTCTTTAATGCTTGCAAAAGAATCCTGAAGGAATCTTGAAAATCCTGAAGCACTACCTTGTCTTGAGATCCAGCAGCAAAAATACAAGTACTCCCTTTATTCTAATCTGAAAGAACAGTTGGTTGTTGATTTGAGAATGAGAAATTTTGACTCAATTTCTGGCATATTGTCTCTCTTGGGCTCATACTCAATTTCATAGTCTAAGTCATTCTTGAATAGAAAACATTCTTCAAGATTATCAAACATGACATCCCTATCATCTTCATGAAATAAAATAATATATGTTCGCTGATCTATAAATCTAATTTCAAGACTGTCCTCATTTTCAAAAGTGGAAGAAGCTTCACTAACACCTTCTTGACTATGTGAACACTACAAACCTACATTAGCATGGGTCGTAACATGACCTTTTAGGAGTTGATCTATCTCATCTTTAGACGGATGAGATAGTACTTTTTGTTTTCTTTCTCTAAAAAAATAATTGTCTTCTTCCCCTCCTAAAGTTTGACAAGGATGTTAAATATCTTCATATGACATGACAACCAAATTGTCATGTTTCTTATCGCACTCGTTAGTCATGAGGGAAAACTTCTGATATTATTGAAACTCAAAACTAACACATCTATCATTTACCACTGAATTATCCAAAGAAGATTTTTCACTTACTTGAACAAAGATCTCATCTTTTTTTTCATAAAGGGACTCGATTACCTCCTCGTGAAGACTTTGTTCTAATGAAATGAGAACACTTAGGTTAGTAACCTTTTTTTCTTCATTCAAGATTATCTTAACAATGGAGCTCTCCTACATGGGATTCAAAACAAGTTACTCTTCATCATCACGATCTAAATATAGATCTGAAAGAGACAACTTGACTTTATCACAATATGAAATTGGAACTTGATTTTCCTACATGATGTCTTTTTTTATGAGCAGATCTAAAATAAGACCTTTTCTTCCATCATTTTCAATTATACTATGATCATGAACCTACTGCAAATTTTCCTAACCATACTGATAAGTATCCTCTAAGCTCTCTTTATGCTGCTAAAACGGATTTTCATATAGGGATTCCATGATCTCATCGTCCATGAAGTCATCATCTTCATAAACTTTCTCAAGATTTTCAATAAAACTATAAACATGTTTACAACAATTCTGAACTAATATTAAGGATAGACAAGATTCTTTATACCTTTCAAAGAACATGGTATGAAAATCCTTTTAACAGTAAATACAAGCAGGCAACAAAATTTCACACCAAGATCGAGCTTCACCTTCCAAAGTGGCCATGAATATCTTCATCAAGTATCCTTCAGGAAAATCAACCTTCAACTTGCTAGTATGCATGTGAAATCTAACCAGATGCAAAGCAACATCATTACTATCAACATCTTTAAACATACACAAATTTGTTTTCCAATCTCCCGTAGGAATTTTAGTTGGGAAACCTAGAATGTGATCCCGTCTCATGGGAGCATACCCTCTAGCAAACGAATCCATTTTGATAACAATAAATTCACCAAAGAATTCTTTAGGCTACTTGTTCTTGAAGAGTGGAGTTTCCATAAAAATTCCAAACCTTGGGATTTTACAACACTGGAGTCACCAGGTGAATGATTTTAGCCTTCCTATGTCTAATCGTTGTCCACCATCAATAATCAGATCTAGATCTGAACTTTGATGATATTTCCCAGGGAATATGAAATCTTTCACTCATTCCCCAGTATGGTTTCCAATATGTTATCACCTGTATTGAACCTCAGGCTGAAGGAGGGCAATGCCATGGTAACCACAAACCATGCTTTGCAAAGTAGCTAGCCCTACTAGGCCAAGAGAGGGCTTTCTATGTAACGATCTCAGCCAAATTGAGTAGATCTAGAAACTGATATTAGGCTAGGTATAGCAGCACAAGGTCTAATTGGATTTTGAAGGGTTTTACTAGATGAGGAGGAGCCAAACAGTTAGGGCAAGGAAATTAGTTCAAAATTGTAGTGTGTTTGATGGGACAAGGTAGGCACAACAATTAGAAGCTTAGGGTTTGATGGATGAGGTGAAAATATAGGTGAGGAAGCTAGGAAGAGCATGTAAACCTCATGGATTCTTCCTAATCCGAAGAAAACACAAATTGTGAAATGTCTACCTAAAATAGAGCATAAAAGTTATGGATCCTACCTTTACAACTTGTATAGATTCACATAAAGAGTGTGAAATGATGAAATGGAGTCAACAATACATTTTAACATGTGAAAACATAAGAAAAACTTAACTAAGCATCATCCCACATGGATCCCAAAGAAATAGCTGCAATTTCTCATTAATCTCTTGTTGTAACTGGTAGAAAATGATGTCTATCAAAGCCTAAACATTCCCTTGAATGCAACCCCTAAAAAAGACTAGGGAAATACATAATATAGGCTTCAAACCACCCATCCTAACCTCAGGGGGTTGAATCCATGAGAAGAGAGAAAGATCCAAGAAAGGTTGAACTCGTAACAAGAGAATAGGATGGTCAAAGTAATTCATCCCTAATCCAAGCAAATTCATTCATTACACCTCATGAACTTGATTTACCTAATGTATTTAAACCTAATAAGTACTAGAAAAATGATAATTACATTTAAGTCATCATTTACATTGATAAATTCATGATTTGCCAAGGTTAAAGTGAAAACTGGAACAAAATAGTGAAAATATGGAAAAATTGTCAAACACGCAGCACTATGCTAGGTGCGAAACACTAATGCCACGCATGCCCTTCATCTTCAGGTGGACTTATGAGTGCCTTGCCGGTGTCAAAATTGGCCCTGCAATAGCTTGTTGGAAATATATTAAAGTCTACTTTCCAAAAAATCTTGACTTTTTGCATGTGGAGCTCATTTGCCTTGTCAAAGGTCAATTCTCCCAACACTACTCAGTGTGCAATGCCCAAGCCAAAAAGAGGGAAAAAAGGTCCTTTTTTGAGGGTTTTTGGCCACTTTGTTCAACCAGTTATACTCAAAAGTGTTAGAAAATGCACACGGTGCATGTACTCATCATTGTGAATCCAAAAATGCTAAACATTTCCTCATTGGACACCCTAAAAAAGAGTGCAACACCCAAGGTGCTGCGCGTTTGACCTCCATGAATGTGCTAAAAAAATGTCTGAAAATCTCAGCAACTTCCTTCAATCTCAAAAATGGTTCAAGATGCCCAAAAATTTGTTTTTATGACAATTAAAAGGTTAGAGCCATGTAGGGATGCCTCAGCAAATATGTCAAGTCTCCTCTTGTCCTCTTGCTTGGTGAGTTTATCAATTTTCTCATGAGCTCTTTTGAGCTTACTCCTTGACACTTGGTTCCTTAGTGTAGAATACTTGGTCATCTTCCTTTGTATCTCAACATCTTTGTTTGCTTTGTCCCAGAGGGTCTCCAAGCATGTGTTCAACTTCTCAAGCCAAGATTCTTTATTCTTAGCCATGTCCTTGGCCAATTGCTCATTTAAAGTGAGTTTTTTCTCCAATTGTACCTCCTTTTGCGTTTAAAGCTCAAAGACTCTCTTTAATCCTGTTATTCTTAGTGTTTTTCTCTATCCCTATTCATCATCCGGCTCTCCATAATCTCCATAAGCCTCAGCAAGCTGAAATTTGGCCTTTTGAGCCTCCCTCTTTGCCTTGTTTTACTTGGTTTGCAACAATTCCTGCTTGACCTCTAGCTCCTTGTTCTCTTGCTCATAAAAGGAGATGATATATTTGGCCCTTTGTAAACTGGTCTCAAGCTCCTTGACTTTGGCATCCTTTCCTTTCAAGGCAGCTTGAGTTATTTTGTCTTTCTCCTCATCACTTGAGTTCAGAAGGAGAAACTCCTTTTCAGTGTCATGTTTTTCATGTTGTTGTTTCCTCCACCATTTTCTCTTTTCTTTTAACCTGTAATGTTGATGATGAAGGCAAGGCCCCTCCCACTTTGTGTGGGGTAAACACTTGGCTCTTTGCCCTTCCTCTAAACTAGTCTGACTCTCGTCTGCCATGTTTTTAAGGTGGAAACTTGAGGGACTGATATGTGGGTCAAGGTGAGTGAAATAGTGAGGGATATTGAATGAAGTACATGCAAGAATTATTTGAGGGTGACAAAGTCTATGAGGTGTTGTAATTCTAATCAAATAGGTGATTTTGGAAACATACAAGGAAGGCTTTGCTAGGGTTTTAAAATTTAGGGTGCTAACTTGCTTAATTGAAGGAGAAAAAGAGATATTGGGCCACTTACTTTTTGCATGCAGGTAATAGAAGCCTTTGTAGCTTCAACAGATGAAGAAAAGTGGTGTTTTGGCACTCAAAGGGTTTGGCAAACTTTGCTGGATAAATGCACAACAACAAGTGCTAGCATGCAACATCCTTGACAAACATGCCCTTCAACACACAAGCATGTAGTGCCATTGGAATTTTCTCTAGCTTGTTCAGGCAAACACGCCCTTCAGTCCATAGGTGCACAACACCACACTCAGATGCACAACAACTCTACCTAGCATGCAGCGTCCTTGTTAAACATGCCCTCCAATGTTTCGGTTCATTTTGAATGTCTCGGTGTCCAAATTGAGCCCATGATAGCTCGTTGGAAAGGCCTCTCTCTTCGCTAGCCAATGGACCTATAAATGACTAAAAATGATCAATTATATAGCCTTGAAAAGTCAATTCTCCCAATACTCTTCAAAAATTGCAGAATCAAGGTGCAAAAACGAAGTGTTCTCTTGCAGGAAACGTTTGGAGGTCTTCCTCAACTAAAAATTGAGATAATGATAGCTCATTGGAAATATATTTCTCTCTAGTTGTCAGTTTACTCATAAATAAAGTCATTTGGACAACCCAGCTAGAAGAAAAATTGATTTTCCCAAAGTCACTGTAGAAGTGCACCAACTCTCTTGTAGCAACTGTATTTTTGACATTTCTCTAAAACCGTGACACCTATGTAAAAAGTGGATGTTTTCTATCCTTGGCCTATTATGGACAAAAAGCTCTCTAATGTTTGCCAAATTCATCCATTTTTGTTCTAAAACATAGTTTTAAGAAAAACCAGCCCTATGTGTGGCAAATGATTTGTCCCTTGGACTGACTTATTGAAAAATGATGGGGACATGATGTGTATGAGTTGGAATGGCCTCATACTTGCTGAAATGACCTCCCTTATGTCTCATATACTCTGATGTCTCTAATTCCATAGCCAACCCTATCTCAACGGGTGAGGAAATTAGGGTTTAGTGCTTGTGGAAAATGATGATTTGGACACCCTTGGGAAAAGACAACTCCCTTTGGCATGCACTTAACCCTTTGAAGCTTTACCCTTTCACTTGAATATTTCCTTTGACAAATTGATCCTTTGATGGGCTGGCATCTTTGGAACATTGATTTAACAGCTTGGGAGGGTGAAATTATCACATTTGAAAGACATAAAATTACATAATGAAATAAGCATTTCTCTTTACAAATCATCTTCACATGATGAAGGGATCTTATTTGATCACCCTTTACTTGCTAGTATTATGCAATGGAATGGAACCTTGGCAACCCTAATGACCTATTAAAACCTTGAAAAACCCTAAAAGACCTAATGAGACCTTGAATAACTGAATTTCAAGATGACATAATGACCTCATGACTCATACAAATGGCATGATAAAAATAACTTTATGGATGATGCACAGTCAACAAGATATGAAACTATGCCAGCAAGTAATCAAATTTGGGGAAGAGTGATGCTTTTTTACTAGGACTACCATCAATGACTAACTTTTTGCATGGCCTAGTGGAATGATAAAAAAATTTTGAGTGGGACCCTTAAAATGATACAAAAAGAGGACTTTTGATCATTGATGCTAGGATGAAAATACTGACACTAACATCGGCCTTATTGGGGATGGTAGCTCCTTGGAGGTGTCAAGGACACTATAGACCAAGTGCCTAACCATGTGGGTAAATATGGTCAAAAACTTAAATTGAAATTCATTACTAAACACTAACAACTTCAAATGACACAAACTTAATCGAAACTGACTTGAAATTGACTCAAGGCCTACTTAACTGAAACAAGTACTTACAAAACTTATTAATGGCAGCAGACCATCAATATTTGAGGGCTTCAAATACTAATGAAAACCACCTGCCTACTGAAGAAATATGTACAATCATGTGAAGTTAACCTTCCAATGTAACCAATCTAGTAGATGGCTACTCACTAATATTATGCTCTCACTTTCCCTGAGCACGCAGAATGATGTACATGTAGGCAAATCACAATAAAAATTGAAACCAAGGCTTATGCTAACAAACCATAAAACATTCATCTTCTCCAATGCTTGCAAAAGAATGCCAATGGAATCTTGAAAATCCTGAAGCACTACCTTGTCTTGAGATCCAACAACAAAAATACAAGTATTGCCTTCATTCTGATCTGAAAGAACAGTTGGTTATGGATTGATAGGAAGGTATAGAGAAGTATAAACTTATACTATCTCGTTGTTGGGTGTAAATTCCTCGAGCATCATAAATTCTGACTCTATTTCTAGCATATTGTATCTCTCAGGCTCATACTCCTCAATTTCATAGTCTAAGTCATTCTTAAACAGAAAACATTCTTCAAGATTATCAAACATGATAGCCCTGTCATTTTCATGAAAGAAAATAATATATGTTCGCTGATATATAAATCTAATTTCAAGAATATTCTTATTTTCAATAGTGGAAGAAGCTTCACTAACACCTTCTTGGCTATGTGAATGCTGCAAACCTGCATTAGTTTGGGTTGTAACATTACCTTTCAGGAGTTGATCTATCTCATCTTCAGATAGAAGAGACAGTACTTTTAGTTTTCTTTCGCTAAAACAATAATTGTCTTCTTTCCATCCTAAAGTTTGACAAGGATGTTGTATATATTAATATGACATGGCAACTAGATTTTCATGTTTCTTATTTCACTCATCAGTAATGAGGGAAAACTTCAGACAATTCTGGAAACTCAAAACTAACACTTCTATCATTTATCATTGAATTATCCAAAGAAGATTTTTCACTTAGTTGAACAAAGATCTCATCTTATTTTTCATAAAGGGACTGGATTACCTCCTCGTGAAGGCTTTGTTCTAACGAAATGAGAATACTTGGGTCAATAACTTTCTTTTCTTCATTCAATATTATCTCAATAACAAATCTCTCCTACATGGGATTCAAAACAAGGTATTCGTCATCATCACAATATGAATCTAGATCTGAAAGAGCCAACTTGACTTTATCACAATCTGAAATTGGAACTTTATTTTCCTGCATGTTGTCATCTTCTAATGAGAAAATCTGAAATAAGACCTTGTCTTCCATCATTTTCAATTGAACTAAGATCTTGAACTTGCTACAAATTTTCCTAAGCATCTTGATAAGTATCCTCTAAGCTCTCTTTCTGTCGTTGAAATGGATTTTCATACAAGGCTTCCATGATCACATCATCCATGAAGTCATCATCTTCATAAACTTTCTCAATATTTTCAGTAAAACTATAAACATGTCACAACAATTCTAAACTAATGTTAAGGATGGATAAGATTCTTTATACCTTTTAGAGAAAATTATATGAAAATCCTTTAAATAATAAATACAAGCAGGCGGGAAACTTTCACACCAAGATCGAGG
>APFE030180486.1:83484-170454 GCA_000404065.3 Pinus taeda | reverse complement strand
CTCCGCCTGATCTCCTCCTGCACAAGATCTGACATAGTCTTTCCCATCCTGGCAACTTCTCCCGACCATTGACAGAGTCCTGATAGGAATGCCAACTCTTCGGAAGACCAAGGAGAGCCAAGCTCACCAAGTCATCATCATCGACAGTAACCCCCACACTTCCCAGCTCATCTCGACACTGAGTGAACTTCGTGAGATACTTGGGAATACTGTCACCCTTCTCGCATTTGATGTTTCTGAGTTTATCTTTGAGCGCCAGCTTCCTCTGATCGCTCTTGCTTTGGAATAATTCTGTTAATGATTTCCACATCAAATATGGAGTAGCCTTTCCATGGAGGCTGGACACAATGTGATCCTTCACGCCCTCCAACAGAATCCTTCGACATTTTGCAATCTTCTTTTGCCAAGCATCAGCTTGAGTAGCATCAGTAGGCTTTGGGATATCCGTATTTATGAACTCCTTCAGCCCATTATCATCCAATACTGCCTCCATCCTGTCCTTCCATGCAATATAGTTTGAGCTGCCCTCCAGAGCATACTCCAATCGCAATCTGTTGAAAGACATTGCTGCGTTGTCACCAAGAAAATACTGTTGCAAATTCGAATTCCACCAGCAACCAACTCAACCGCCTCAGATCTAAGATTCGTGAGAACACAATATTTCTTGTACAGAGATCGACTGTATGGGAATTCACCAGATATCTCACCTTCTAAAAGAAGGATGAATCCAGAGGCTACCTGGCCTGATTACAGACTATGCCTGAAGAAATAGAATGTAAACACTTCCTGAATAGTAGATCAGATGATCAACAGCTCTGATACCATGTAGAAATTTTGAATAATTTAACACATATTCAACAGAGATTATCCTGATCATGTACTATTGCGGAAAACATACACAATACTAAGCTCCTCTACGTTGATCATCAATATAGCAGCATCAATAACAATAAAACATCAAGAGCATTCACACATTAACACAGTATGTATCCCGGGGAAAGCATCTCGCTAAAAACCCCAACTATCTGTATATTAATGATTGAGTCATGTAACATTACACAGCATAATACTTCTCACAAGTATCTCCACCTCTGTTACACACAATAAAGCTCAGATCTGAATCAATCACTGGCTCAAATCTTCTTCCGCTGCTTGCCTGTCTCTGCTGCTCAATACCTGCACAAGAACTGATGATAATTCCAAGGCACCCACGTCTTTCCTTGGCTAAATCACGTGAGAACAAGCTAAAATATGTGCAAACTCATTGGCATACTCAATCCCCTGATTTGTGCAAGATCTGGTGCACAACTATAGTCACAACTGATAGCAATCTGATTCTCTAACACCTGTCCCTGCTGAACTGAACATGCACTGACATGCAACTGAGTTAACTGATGTATTCATTAGTTGTATTATGAGTTAATAACTTGTGAATTAAGTAATAACTAATTCACCCAACTCATCTCTAGTCTATTTGCCAGTTAGACTAAATACAACCAGTTTAACAAAGCTAAACTGAACACAACTCCATCAACTTCACCTCCAGTCCACTAAACTCAACTCACTTGAGTTCTAACTGAAGTCCTGCATGCAAATATTAGTCATCCCATAGGTAACCACGTATTTCCTTCTGGGATCTGCATGTACCACATCCGTAGCTCATCCTGAAGTGCTCCAAGAGAATAAGACAAAGTTTATAGTCTAAATATTATTATGGGCTAATAATATTTCACTGTTCTACATTTAGACTGAGCAGTCACTCCGCTGTGGTCTAAAAATAGAAGTCCATCTATTTTTTCCAACTTGATCAATCATCCATAAACAACAACCTGCAATCCATAGACATGATCCATATGTCTAAAAATAGACATAGTCTAAAAATAGAATTGCGCCAAAAATAACCTGCGGGCCCACTTAGTGAAGGCGACTCCTTTCCACTAAGCTCCATCATCTTGTTGCATTCTCAACAAGCATTTCTTGTTGCACACTTTTCAACACATTTGCCTAGGCTTTTCATGGAAAATCTCATATTTCTCTCCCACAAGGCTTTTCCCATAAAAGCTTCCCTTTCTCTCCTGCAAGGCTTTTATGTGAAACTTAGCATCTTTTTCTAGGTAAAAAACCTAATGGATATTTATCTCCCAATCCATTAAGCTTACATCTAATTTTATCTAGAAGTCTTATCATGAAAGAATTATCCATTCTCATTAACCAATGAGATTTCATTTGTCAAGAATCTCATCTCTTGGTGTCTCATTTTCCAGGTGATTAGTTTATATGTATTTATTTAATAATAAAGTATTTACTTTTATTGTTACACATCATACCTAGATTTTATTAAACAAAGTGTTACATACTCCCCCCTATTCAATTTACACCATCCTTCAATTTACACCATCCTCAGTGTATTACTACATCTTAAAATTTATTTCCTCGTTCATAGGTAGTTGTTTCTGAATTTCCATGTTCTCATGGCCTTGCCACCTGAAGCAGATCTTCCCATATATAGGTTACAAAAGAGTTCTATCAAAATTCTCCTTCAATTACTACCTATAACATTTATTCAATCAATTTTGTGAGATACTTGAGATGCTATAAAAACAAAACTTAGTTTTTTTTACCAGACTTAATTTCATAAGTTGATATAACAATATTTCTATTTGAGTAAATACGAGTTACTGTTGCCCATCATTTAACTATGAGTCCTTATTTTCATTTTATTATAATAGGAAGAAACTGCATGCTATTCCAGTATATTTGTGTTCTTGCTGAACACTTGCTTCCTGCAATCTCCTTTCATTAGTCACAACAAGTCAAACTAACACTTTTGACCAATAAACATGTATAAAATATTACCTTAGGTTAATTCATAGCCATCAAAATCATAAACCATATGTAACCATCAATTTTATATCAAAATCATAAATCACATGTATATAAAAGAGAAATAAAACACTAATACTAATCCTTGAATTATTCCTTATCTTCCACCTTTTTCTTTGGGTTAACTATACTATATCCAAATTAACATATAATATCATGTCTTGCCTTTCTTAACAGTATGGGAATTCGTGCTCCAAGAGTACCTAACTTTTATGGTAGGTAGTGTAAAGTTTTTGCCGAAGTAAATATTAATGCCAACTGGTTTATTTCACATTACAGGGAGTGTGTGGGGTATGCTTATGTATGGTGCACCAATGTAAGTATAATGTCATTGTCTCCACTACCTAGCTTTGTATTATATATTCAAATTAGAATGATTTAGTTAGATATATTTTTAATATTTGGTGTCCAATATATCATATATATTCCTTGAATATAACTACGTTCAAGAGGGTGATACAAAAGAAAATTACGGAAAGTTTCTCTGATCTTATTTCCTATGAAGAAATAGCATTGATATCATTACCTTTCTTGAATAATGTAAGGATTTTGGACATCACATATCTCGACAATGGTATGATATTTTCCACTTTGGGCCTAAGCCCTCATGGATTTGCTTTTGGCTTTACCCCAAAAGGCCTCATACCAATGGAGATATTTGTCCATATTTATATACCCATGGTCCTCACTTCTAGTCAATGTGGGACTTTGGTCGTATACCCAACAATCCTCCCCTCGAACAAAGGACCATCGAGCCTCCCCTCAAATGATTATCCATCCGTCCACTCTCTACCAACCAAGATTCTCAGCTCCAATGCGTTGAAAGCACACGCCTTACATGGAGCACCACTTGCCTCGAGAGCTTGCTCTATCCCAGGTCAACTCCTCTTCACAGTGTTGGGACCACGACATGTCCATGAAGAATCCCCAAGATTCTCCGCTCCAATGCGTTGGAAGCACACGCCTTACATGGAGCACCACCTGCCTCGAGAGCTTGCTCTATCCCAGGTCAACTTCTCTTCACCGTGTTGGGACCACGACACGTCCATGAAGAATCCGGAGCACACTGCCTGTCTTACCGAGCTCATCCACGGATCCCATCATGATATTACCGGGGCCCACCACCTTTGTTTGGCATTCCGAGGATTGATCCACTTGGCTAACTTCGAACTTTGGCTCTGATACCAATTGTAAGGACTCTGGACACCACATATCTCCACAACGGTATGATATTGTCCACTTTGGGCCTAAGTGCTCATGCTTTTACTTTTGGCTTTACCCCAGAAGACCTCATACCAATGGAGATATTTGTCCATCCTTATATACCCATGATCCTCCCCACTTCTAGTCAATATGAGACTTTGGTCGTATACCCAACAAATAAAACCCCTTCTTTTAATAGTTAATATGATTCCTTAGAGCGATTCGGGTGTGGGTACACAGTTCATGCCCATTGATCACTTGTATGTTTGCAGAAGAGTATCGGTAGGATGGTTATGGGGGTGATGGCGGTGTTTGCAACTATTGCGATAACTTGCTTTTGTGCTATCCATGATCACAAGCATAAGAGGTTCATTGTAGGAACCGCAGGAATAGTGTCCACTACGATTATCTACAGTTCTCTGCTATCCATAATTGTAATCTCTACGTTGCACTACTTTTATCTTCACATCCTCTACTGAACTACATACTTTATTTTATTTATGTTTATGAAAATGATTAGAATACTTGTCAAAATAACATATGGAATACATCATAAAGCATACTTTATAATTTAAAAAACAGGTAACATTAGCTATTAATGTTACTTTATTGTGTTGTTATTATATCAATACAGAGACTCGTAATTCAAACCAAAAGCGTGGAATTCCTGTCCAGCTTCTATTTCTCCTTGTTCGCTTTCCTCCGAAGTGCTTCGTGGATTGTCTATGGTGCTCTTAGTAGAGACATTATCATCATGGTAATATAATACATTGAACTGCTCATAATACTACATATAACAAAATTCATTTGACGGTTGTATTTGACTCACATTTTCATAAAACCGATGCCATATTACGCTTCGACTGAACGATATATTTGTTTTGTGATATTCTGCACAAGCACCGAATTTTTTGGAAGCTCCATTAGGGTTCGGGCATATGGTTTATGGTTTTGTACTGTATTTATCCCCATAGAAAGAGCGGGCCTGCTGAAGATACTAACGTGAACGCAGACAAGTAGTTGGAGTCGATAAAAGAAAAGATTGAGGACGAAAAAACAAACTGTATCTATGGTAACATCGAAACGCAGTTGAATGTATGAGCTGAGTGTCGGGGCAGACATGACCCTTCACTATGTTATGGTGATTCGGTGTTTTGTTCAGTTTGCCCATCTTTTAGTTAATTATGTTTCCGCAGTTGGCCTTCATATGCATTTTTCATGATATGTGTTCAACTTCATAATATGTACAGGTAGAGATCTTCTAGATGCCATTTTCATTTTTGAATTATTTTTGGTTTTAAAATGTTAAAAAAATAGCTTTACGTCATTGGAAGGATTATAATGTCAAGATAACCGAACCGAATGTGTCGGTCAATTTGTTAACATTTTTAATAATGTGTAAAAATCAATGCTATGGTTTGAACACCTGTGACAGTGTTGGTCACTTTGTTAATATTTTTAACAAGAGGAGCTGCAGGGCAGCAAGTCCCTGCCCTGAGCTGGGAAAAAGCAGCGTTACAGTTAAAGCTGGGAAAAAGCAGCCTTACAGTTAACTTAAGCTTGTTGTACGCTGTACAAGATAGCAGCCTTATCATATGCCGTTGCAGAGCAGATACAAAGTCCATGAGCAGATACAAAGTCCATTTATGTAAGAATTGATCCTTGAGCAAGTCCATTTATGTAAGAATTGATCCTTGACCTTTGAGTTACATGCCTTGGAGTGAACAGAGATGTTGTCCTTACTTGAACAGGTTTTCCATTAACCTACCCATGTCGATTTGTCAAAAACAGCAATCAAAACCAATTGAAAGACAACAGATGATGTTACCAGATGCACAAGACAACTTCATTTCACAAAAGAAGAGAATAACTAAAACATCGGTTCCACACTCACAGGCAAAGTAGATATCCCATACTGAACGGAAGGAGAAGATCCCCCACTTCGTCCAATAGACATCTGAGGCATTGCAGGAAGAGTTCCAAATGGATTTGTTACAGGTTGTGGTGTGGAAACCATTATATTCTGCTGAGTGCTGCAACAAAAGGAAGGAAGTGCTCTATAAGAAGAGCAAAAGGTACCAAAAACATGAATCTCATATTCATATGAAATAGGAACGAGAATATAATTGTAGTTCTCACGGTTGGCCAAAAGTGCTCTGCCCAAAAGCTGGAGTTGATACGCCACCAAAACCACCAGAAGGAGCTAATGAAGTGCAGAAAAGATACACATCCCATGTCAAATCTTGTAACCTAATACAAATTCCATTGATAGTGAAAGATAAATCCAACTAAAAGAATTGGAATATCTATAGTTGGCAATAATCGTCATTAACATACCTGGTTGCGACTGGCCAAAATTACCAAAAGAAAATGCACCGTGTGTCTGGGCAGGGTTGGATGTTTGGAAGCCATTGAACAGGGAAGGCTGCAGTTCATACCAATCAAATATCAAAACACAAGCTCCACAAAAGACATCACATACAACAAAGAATCGCTATATGGACTTAAGACACACATTGCAGAATGCCTAATGAGCTAAATATAATGCTCTGGGCATCTCATTAGAGGAATATGATATTTCAAACTGTAATACAGTATAGCTCATAGCCTCATACAATGGAAAACATTAGAAAAACTGAAACATATAGTTGACTGTACAAGGCCTGCTAGCTTGCTCTGTGACAGCATTGATGATGTGCTGCTAGAAAACAGGTTGCTCCCAAAAGCAGGAGTGCTTTGGCCAAAAGCTTCGTCTGAAGTAGACTGAAAAGCTTGTTGTAACTTGTTGTAATGGTATACCTTGCAGCCTACCTGCCATCATGATAAACCAGTTAACTTAGAGTCTCAAACAGAATAATGTGTGAACAGGTTTTCCATTAACCTACCCATGTCGATTTGTCAAAAACAACAATCAAAACCAATTGAAAGACAACAGATCATGTTACCAGATGCACAAGACAACTTCATTTCACAAAAGAAGAGAATAATTAAAACATCGGTTCCACACTCACAGGAAAACTAGATATCCCATACTGAACGGAAGGAGAAGATCCCCCACTTCGTCCAATAGACATCTGAGGCATTGCAGGAAGAGTTCCAAATGGATTTGTTATAGGTTGTGGTGTGGAAACCATTATATTCTACTGAGTGCTGCAACAAAAGGAAGGAAGTGCTCTATAAGAAGAGCAAAAGGTACCAAAAACATGAATCTCATATTCATATGAAATAGAAACGAGAATATAATTGTAGTTCTCACGGTTGGCCAAAAGTGCTCTGCACAAAAGCTGGAGTTGATACGCCACAAAAACCACCAGAAGCAGCTAATGAAGTGCAGAAAAGATACACATCCCATGTCAAATCTTGTAACCTAATACAAATTCCATTGATAGTGAAAGATAAATCCAACTAAAAGAATTGGAATATCTATAGTTGGCAATAATCATCATTAACATACCTGGTTGCGACTGGCCAAAATTACCAAAAGAAAATGCACCCTGTGTCTGGGCAGGGTTGGATGTTTGGAAGCCATTGAACAGGGAAGGCTGCAGTTCATACTAATCAAATATCAAAACACAAGCTCCACAAAAGACATCACATACAACAAAGAATCGCTATATGGACTTAAGACACACATTGCAGAATGCCTAATGAGCTAAATATAATGCTCTGGGCATCTCATTAGAGGAATATGATATTTCAAACTGCAATACAGTATAGCTCATAGCCTCATACAATGGAAAACATTAGAAAAACTGAAACATACAGTTGGCTGTACAAGGCCTGCTGGCTTGCTCTGTGACAGCATTGATGATGTGCTGCTAGAAAACAGGTTGCTGCCAAAAGCAGGAATGCTTTGGCCAAAAGCTTCTTCTGAAGTAGACTGAAAAGCTTGTTGTAACTTGTTGTAATGATATACCTTGCAGCCTACCTGCCATCATGATAAACTAGTTAACTTAGAGTCTCAAACAGAATAATGTGTGAGAACAATAACGTAGCATCCCATGCCTTTCAAAATAAGTTGGAATTCATCACACCTGATTAACTTCATCAATGTGGTTTTGCCAGAACTCTCGAAGTTTATTGACAGATCTAAGAAGAGAAGAATCCAGTAGCCCTTTCATCCAGTCTGGAGTTCTTTTCAACCTTGAAAAAGGACTGTTCCGCAGGCTTTTTGCCTGTGAATTCATAACAAGAATATGTTTATCATAAGTAAACATGTAAATATCAATTCTTAATAGAATGCAACATTAATTCAGCAATATCCTTTTCGGAATACAATCTAAAGTTCTAAGAAATAAAGAATATGAAACAATGTACCAAGTTGTCAACATATTTTAAATCCCAACCTTTTTCTGTAGGCGAAAGATCCCGAAAAAACTAGCTGAGTGAAGCTCACTAAAGCTTGTTGTACACTGCACCTGATAGCAGCCTTATCATATGCCCTTGCAGAGCAGATACAAAGTCCATTTATGTAAGAAACATCTTCTGTGTTTTGTAGAACTACTTCTTGTTTCATTGTAATTTTGTTATATTGAATGCATATTTTTTGCCTTTTGACATTTTTCCGAGCAATGTCCTTAAGCACACGCAAAGATAAACCTCTCTTGTGCTTGTTTAAATGACAAGATGGCTTTAATCTAGTTTGATCAAATTGACATTTTGTTTCAGATTGTATTTCAGTGTTATTATTTGCAGAATGCTATGAATGAAACATTACAACCTGCTCAGTATTTGATGCAAAAAGAACACTGAGAAGCTAAGTAAGTTTGAGTAAGTATATAGGGCCGTTATAAGTAGGATAAATAAGAGTAATTTATGTAAAACCCTTCTCGAAATCACTACACAAATATGGCCATGTTTCTAGTTCTGCAGAGCGTAAGCGATAAGGAATTGGAGCTTTGCCTAGTTGTTGCAACCACTAGCAGCCAGCAGTGCTCCAGTCACACTGATGGGTTGGCCAGCTTGTAGCATAGATCAGTATACATGTAATATAGTGCGACACGAGCTTAAGATACAAGGCCCTTTTAGCAAGGAACTGAAGCCACCAGCAGCTAGTAGTAGGGGCTTCAGTAGCCATTTGAGCCATTGCCATGCTTCTAGTTCTTCTTAAGCAGTACGCTACAGAGCGTAAGCCATAATTGTTGTTGATAGGCTGGTCAGCTTGTAGTACAAGCACATATCAGTATACATGTAATATAGTGCGACACGAGCTTAAGATACAAGGCCCCTTTAGCAAGGAACTGGAACGTCTAATAGTATAGTATGCTCGTTCTTGTATGGCCAACTTGTAGTACAAGGACAGCTGAGTATATATGTAATATAGCTGTGAAGGAAAGCACCTGGGACTGGGCCTATTGGAAGCTATAGTCTGTGACACAAGCTTAAGATACAGGGTCCTTTGATCAAGGAACCAAATCACTTTTTACCACCTCGTCTGCAGCTGCTACTTGTGTTGATAACTCCGATGATTAAGATATCTGTAAACAAAGAGCGAAAGAAGAGCGCTCTGAACAACATTCAAAATAGTACAAACGTGAAAGAGTCATTCTCTTGTATTAATGGATGGTCCCTTGAGCAAGGAACCAAATCACTTTTTACCAGCTCGTTTGCAGCTGCAACTTGTGTTGATAACTCCGATGATTAAGATATCTGTAAACAAAGAGCGAAAGAAGAGTGCTGTGAACAATATTCAAAATAGTACAAATGTGAAAGAGTCATTCTCTTGTATTAATGGATGGCATATTTAACATTTGAAATAGAAATACAGTGATTCAAACTTGCCTATAACTGAAGAATGTGCATTGTAACTCATATTGCTATGCTCCTATTGTTAGTGGCCGTTTCTTGCTTTCTTTTTTTGTTGTGCTTCTACTTTTACGATGTCCATAATCAAAAGAGTCATGAGGACAAGTGCTAAGAGAAATAATGCTGATAGTTCAGTAAGTTGGCTTATGCTAATGGATTCCATGTTACGTGAAGCAGAGAGATGTATGTCAATATGTAGGTGCTGAAAGTAATTTATAAAAGAGTTCAGGATGTTTGCAAGCTGGTTTTAAGTGTGAATGGCACTGGGTTTTTGAGAATATTTTAGTAGAAGTAAGACGTAATCATTTGAAAAGATTGAAAGACAGTGGGTAAATACAGAAACGTGATGTACAATCAAATAGGGAAGGCCGTGGAAGATCGTAACACTTGAGTGCAGGATAGATTTCTGACAAGGGATAGATTTCTGACAGGTGCAGAAATAAATGCATAAATACATATACGGCCTGATTTGATATTATGCAATATGAATATGAAGGGCATTTATTGGAGATGCAAGTGCCAGCTGACAAACGAGGTTGGCTTGGGACTTCCACTGTGCTTGGGACTTCCACTGTCGAATCAGTGAGGCAAGCGTGTCTGCGCTTTCAAAGAAAAGGAGATCCTGTTGGTAGCTAATAATAGATCGTTACCAGCTGATTTGGTAGAAGTCTTTATGGTCGATGGACAAGTCACCAAAGGAGGCGAGCCCTTTGGCGAGCCGCTGTGATGGACTTAGTTGTGCATTTAATTAATTGTAGGTTAAAGTGAATTTATGGACAGTGCACACCTTCAACCTCAAAAGGTGGGGACTAAACCCTCGATTGAAGGGCATAAGATAGAACTTGGGCTCTGCTCATGCAATAATTTCAAGATCACTATTGCACCGATGGTCTTTACAAAGTCACCAATAGAATTGAGCACTTTATGGAACTTTAAGCAATTGCTTGCAGATTTGAAGGGCATAAGATAGAACTTGGGCTCTGCTCATGCAATAATTTCAAGATCACTATTGCACTGATGGTCTTTACAAAGTCAGCAATAGAATCGAGCACTTTATGGCACTTTAAGCAATTGCTTGCAGATCCTTTTAATAAACCCTAGCACTGAAAAAGAGGTTCTGCAAAAGAGACAATTAGGCAAAACAAAACCCCCAAAAAAACATATCAACGAATGCTGCAATGCATCTGAAGAAATTTAGTTCCCCATCTCAAGAAACTGCTTCACAGAAAGCAGGGCAAAGGACCATGTAAACCAAATAAATTCATATAATGCAACCCTAAATTGATGCAATAATTACTAAAACTAAATAGAACTTGGGCTCTGCTCATGCAATAATTTCAAGATCACTATTGCACCGATGGTCTTTACAAAGTCAGCAATAGAATCGAGCACTTTATGGCAGTTTAAGCAATTGCTTGCAGATCCTTTTGATAAACCCTAGCACTGAAAAAGAGGTTCTGCAAAAGAGACAATTAGGCAAAACAAAACCCCCAAAAAAACATATC
This sequence comes from Pinus taeda, assembly GCA_000404065.3. Lineage (NCBI taxonomy): Eukaryota > Viridiplantae > Streptophyta > Pinopsida > Pinales > Pinaceae > Pinus > Pinus taeda. Next base: position 159,058 of record APFE030180486.1, on the reverse strand, counting down.
AACGAATGCTGCAATGCATCTGAAGAAATTTAGTTCCCCATCTCAACAAACTGCTTGACAGAAAGCAGGGCAAAGGACCATGTAAACCAAATAAATTCATATAATGCAACCCTGAATTGATGCAACAATTACTAAAACTAAATAGAACTTGGGCTCTGCTCATGCAATAATTTCAAGATCACTATTGCACCGATGGTCTTTACAAAGTCAGCAATAGAATCGAGCACTTTATGGCAGTTTAAGCAATTTCTTGCAGATCCTTTTGATAAACCCTAGCACTGAAAAAGAGGTTCTGCAAAAGAGACAATTAGGCAAAACAAAACCCCCAAAAAAACATATCAACGAATGCTGCAATGCATCTGAAGAAATTTAGTTCCCCATCTCAACAAACTGCTTGACGGAAAGCAGGGCAAAGGACCATGTAGTCATATCTTCAGTAGTCGGGTAAGTTGCAAAAGGATATACTTGTTATATGGTACAGGTGGATATAGTTGTCAGGCATAGTATAGTATACTGTACTCTATACAGTGTATATAGAATGTCCCTTCAACTTATGTAATGCGCTTCGATTGGTTGTTTAGATCTTCTTAGCGATTAACCCGGGGGCATAAGCTTAATGTAATGTTGAATGAACTATTTCTCAGATAAAATAATTATGACATAGCAAATTAATATCCCCAACAGCAAATACAAGCCTAGACCGGGTTTACGTAGTTAGTTAAACTAATTTCGGACAATAACAATTCACCTCACGTTAATAAACTAAATAGGAAAAACAACACAAAACTCCTCTAATCGATGTTAGCATTTATTTAGTTTTAACAGTAAAATAAAACAACTCAAAATTCAGTTCATAGCCTTAAATTGATTAATGATACATTTCTGTCATTTCCGTAAAATAAGCTCGTGATTATTATTCATTCTAACAATGCAATGCTTCCCAGTATGGTTATCTGGGAGAACCAAGGGAAAAAAATGCAGTGAATTAGAACTTGGGCTCTGCTCATGCAATAATTTCAAGATCACTATTGCACCGATGGTCTTTACAAAGTCAGCAATAGAATCGAGCACTTTATGGCACTTTAAGCAATTGCTTGCAGATCCTTTTGATAAACCCTAGCAATGAAAAAGAGGTTCTGCAAAAGAGACAATTAGGCAAAACAAAACCCCAAACAAACATATCAACGAATGCTGCAATGCAACCCTAAATTGATGCAACACTTACTAAAACTAAATAGAACTTGGGCTCTGCTCATCCAATAATTTCAAGATCACTATTGCACCGATGGTCTTTACAAAGTCAGCAATAGAATCGAGCACTTTATGGCAGTTTAAGCAATTGCTTGCAGATCCTTTTGATAAACCCTAGCACTGAAAAAGAGGTTCTGCAAAAGAGACAATTAGGCAAAACAAAACCCCCAAAAAAACATATCAACGAATGCTGCAATGCATCTGAAGAAATTTAGTTCCCCATCTCAACAAACTGCTTGACAGAAAGCAGGGCAAAGGACCATGTAAACCAAATAAATTCATATAATGCAACCCTAAATTGATGCAACAATTACTAAAACTAAATCACAATTGTTTTCAGATACATAAAATCCCTATAGCAACTTTAAATTTTCACAGTCGATCATCAACTAATTTTTCGATGCAACTCATCAGCTATTTCAAATAAAGGATTAAACAAACAGCATCAGCATGAAACTTAAGAAACAGAGTGTGGCAGGTAAGGGTGACATAGATGAAACAAATCCCAGTGGCTTCTTTAAACAACTCAGAAGTGAAGGCTTTGTCCATAGTGATGACAATTGCTCAGCAGGCTAGATTAAGTGATATAAGCACTTATTGAGGTTCAAAGTTGAGTATTCCTTGGATTAATAGAACTATGGAACCGAGAAAGATCAGTTTAGATGGTGGTCTACAGCTAGATAGTGATTTGAAGACCGCGTTAGAATCCATGAAGCACAATACTATTACAGATAAGCTATCAAAACTGGCATAGATCTCTTACCTTTACTGTTAGCTTGACCCCTGGATGTTACATTCCATCCCCATACACTGTCATAGATCACTACTGTTACTGTCTTTCAACTGAGCTCTTCACTGTTATTTTAATTTTTAAGAAGCCAATTTTTGCCCTGGATATAGACTGTAACTTTTGTGTTTTAAGCAATGGAAGAGTTACGATGTTTTCTGCAGAAAAAACAGCGCACAACAAGGAAAAAAAACTCAGAAGTGAAGGCTTTGTCCATAGTGATGACAACTGCTCAGGAGGCTAGATTAAGTGATATAAGCACTTATTGAGGTTCAAAGTTGAGTAATCAAAACTGGCATAGATCTCTTACCTTTTTTCTGTTAGCTTGACCCCTGGATGTTACATTCCATGCCCATAGACTGTCATAGATCGCTATTGTTACTGTCTTTCACCTGAGCTCTTCACGATGCAACTCATCAGCTATTTCAAATAAAGGATTAAACAAACAACATAACATCTGAGGAAATTTAGTTTTCCCTATCTCAACCAATTGCGACATAGAAGATGGTGTGGAGCAGCACCGATTGGTTTAGCGGGAAGATCAGACTTTTTAACAAATAATATGGTAATTTTAGGAAATTTTCAGCATAGAGAAGTAATACAATAAGACGGGGTTAGAATCCATCAAGCACAATACTATTACAGATAAGCTATCAAAACTGGCATAGATCTCTTACCTTTACTGTTAGCTTGACCCCTGGATGTTACATTCCATCCCCATAGACTGTCATAGGTCGCTACTGTTACTGTCTTTCAACTGAGCTCTTCACTGCTTCACTGTTATTTTAATTTTTAAGAAGCCAATTTTTGCCCTGGATATAGACTGTAACTTTTGTGTTTTAAGGAATGGAAGAGTTACGATGTTTTCTGCGGGAAAAACAGCTCACAACAAAGAAAAGGATATTCAAATTTAACTTGTTAAAATGACAAATATATTAAGATTATTCAGGAAATTGGATCCCCTGTAAGAGCAAACTGCTCCAAGCCTCAAGGGAAGCCTTACAACTCAATTTTCACTATATCAAAAATATTTGGCTTGGCATATTGATAACCATGATCTTTCTGATTCATATATTCCAATATTCATATTCGAACATGCCACATGATCCATACAGCAAATAAACACCTAAACCGTACTCAAAATCCTGTGCCTTCTTAAAGTACATCTCATTTAGGATTTAGTACCACATGGACCACAACACACCTGAGCCAATGGCAGTCTGAAATAGCAGTTCAACAAGCAATAAGACAAAATTACGAGGACAGTAAAAGGATGCATCTTGAAAAAGCTACCAAATTAGGATCTTGCAATATCAAAGGTTAAACAAAATCCTCATGGAGATGTTGTATGACAATTTTATTAAAGCTCTCCCCCTCAAAAACGAGTCACTTAGTTTTTAAATGACTACTTGGTTCAAAATAGTAATGTTGAATGACTAATTAGAGAAGAAGGCAGTTAGTTCTTGAATAATTAAGTAGTTCAATAAGTAAGTAGTTCAAAAAAGTAATCAGATAAGAAAAGAAACAAGTTCCAAAACAGTGATAAGAATACAAATATATTACATGGATATCCAGGTCTTGAATGACAACTGAGCTCCAAACAAAAATTCTTCAACAAAAATTCATAGTTCCAGTTCTTCTCGAGCAGCAGGTTACAAACGGTAAAATAAAGGTTACAAACGGTAAAATAAGTCATTATGTACGCACAATGACATCCGAACTATCCAACAGGAAGTTGCTGTGTACATGGAAATCTCGTAAGCTGTACGTGACATCAGTAACGTCTTCTAGATATTTCTCATATGTCAGTCCTGTCAGAGATGGACAAAGCTCTAAAAGCAAATTGCCTTTTAGGATGCACTTGTGCTTAACATTTCCTTCTGTTTGGATGACACAATGCAATTGTAAACAGCGTCGATATGTCGTTAACTCTTGACACGTGGAACAGTTAAGTTGATCTGTGGAAACTGTTCCAAATGTGTCTGCTGGAACAGAGCAATTGTTACAGATTATGACAAATGGGTCTGCATGTATATCTGCTATGGTTAACATTCCTTTGACCTGCTTCATGTTGAAGTACAGTTTTAAGGTTAGATATTTTAATAAAAAATTAAATATTGTAATAAAAAAATACTACAAAGAAGATAAATGAAAGATGATAATTTAAGAGAATAGGTTGCAGTGGAGTTTTAGCGCTAGATCTTGTAATAAAAAACATAATTTGGAAGAATAGCGAATAATTTAGCAAAACAACAAATAAAGAATTAGAAATTATATTTTGTGGACTAGGAAACAGCCTTTGTTGTTGACATATCTAGTTTGCTCAGGTCTGCTAGTACTCTGTTCGATTTGACCGTTGTTATGAAAGTGGCTTTGCATGTGCGTAGAGATGCGTAGAGTCCTCTGACAACATTTCGAAACAGCACCATTGGTGCTTCTTGTTTTGAAATTTGTTGTTGTATTAATTTGAAAATTGGCTTAAATGTACTGAAAAGATAAACCTGCATTGCAAAATGTAGGAAGGGTTAACACTAATGCAATGAAAAGATAAACCTGCATTGCAAAATGTACCAAGGGTTAACACTAATGCAATTGCTTCTAAGTAAATGTAAAAAGTATAAATGGTTGAGTTTGTATATACCGAAGCTGTGTCTTTTTGAGATTGGCCATCCTTGATATTTAGCACATATTGGCTACCTATTTCTTTAGCTGATGTTACAAGACCAGCTACTGTACCGATTGCAAATCCAGTTGTGTTTGTCAGTTGGCTAATAGTGGTTGTCGGTACAAATGTGTATTCTGTACACACTGCTGGGATAGTTTCTATGATACTTTTCTCATGTAAAACTAATATCCAGCTGCAGTCTGAATGGTCATAAACTGTTTTCGGAGAGACTTTAAAATCTTTTATACAAATTCCTTGGCCGACTACAAGTTTCTCCTCGGCAGTAGGAATGAGATTATGTGGCACATTGAGTGTGATTGCCATATTGCCTTTGCTATCTACTAGGTCAGCGCGTAACAATTGGATGCCGTGTTCTTGATCAACAATTGTCTTATAAATAACAAGAATGTCCCCGTGAAAGATTCTTCCTAGTTTGAGGCTTTTCAGATCCTGTATTGTAATTGGAGCGCATAAATCATGGCTGGAGCTTAGTTCAGATTGCTTTTCACGTTTTTGCCTGTAGAACAATATTAAAAAGAATCTAAATTAGCATAATGCCTGTAGAACAATATTAAAAAGAATCTTAATTAACATAATCTTTGTATTATGAAACTTTCTACAATATTAAAAAGAATCTGAATTAACATAATCTTTGTATTATGAAACTTGTAAGGAAAGATTTAAAGGTTATTTAGTTACTTTTTCTCAGTTTCTGAGATGCTCGAAGTTTCTGGGAGAGTGCAATCTTCTGGAGCAGTCCCTGGAGCAGTAGTGTCTTCGTGTTGTCTTTTCATGGTAGTTACCTGTACACATATGAGTACAAGCTATTAGGTTTATAAGCAAAATGTGTTCAATGTAATTCTAGATCTGTGCATAATACTATTCTCTATGTTGTTACCTTGATTAGTTTGGGTAGAGTGTTGCAAGGTAGCTGCAAGACATAGATTTTCAGTCGGATATGAAGTTTAGCAAATTGTAGAGAAACTTGTGTACCAGTGGTACATTGATTTTGCAGTGAGAAAAGCAAGAGTGCAAAAAAGTGGAAAACATAGCAAATTGTAGAGAAACTTGTATACCAATGCTAGATTGATTTTGCCGTGAGGAAGCCAAAAGTGCAAAAAAAATTGCTGTGGGTAAACCAAGAGTGCAAAAAGTGGGAAATATAGCAAATTGTACAGAGACTTGTATACCAATGCTACATCGATATTGCAGTGAGAAGGCCAAAAGTGCAAAAAAGTGGAAAACATAGGTTTTGTTTTATGGCATGTTTAACAGATTGCAGAGGAAAGGATCGTTAGAGTTGTAGTAGCGCATAGAGTATGCCATGATCAGACCAATATGCCCATGTTACATTTATTTCACACTATTTTATAGGCAAAGTTGTCCAGATATGGTCTATTATTGTTTTCCGTTGCGGAGATAGTTTGCTTGTTATTTCTTGTAAGCTTTCCATTTCCATAAATTGTACGAAGTTTTTGCTGCGAGCTGTTGGTTGTTTGATGTCAATGTTGAGATCATCAATAACTAAAAAAACACAATCAGTATATGTAGTTTGCGATTTTGCTTCCTTTATTATTTGCGTTATCGTGGATACTTGTTCAAATGGTGCTGCATAAATGTTCATTAAGCAAATCGGCTGCTGAAAGTACATGTCAATTAGGGTAAGCTCTATTTTGTTTTTGCAAAATGTCTTTATTGCCTTAATATGTATTTTCTTGTTTATGCAAGTAAGAATTCCATGTGTCGAATGTGCAATGGCGAAATTGAATGATAAGAATTCTTTGTCTACTGGCGGAATGTAGAGATGAGTTTCTTGAAAACAAAGGATCATATTGTCCATTAAGTCATTGCGGTGAATCACGTCAGTAAGGTGTGCACGTAGACTACGTGTGTTTAGACTTGCAATTGACAAAAGATCCTTGTTATCAAATTTCTTCTTTGCGAATTCTAGTTTCCATGCAGCAATTGTTTCTAGCCGTGGCATTTCATTGATTATCTTGTTTTTGATATGGAAGTTTTGTTGTGTCAGTTTGTTAATCAAGTATAGTGACTCGATAGTTCTAACACGTGATAATGCAGTGTAGACTAGACCATGTTTTGTGACACCACTTGGGTCAAATGCAAGTTGATCTAATGTCAACCCTTGTGTTCCGTGTATTGTTCGTGCGCAGGCTAATTGGATTGGAAATTGTTTCCGAATTGTAATTTGTAATTTGTTATGAGACATTGCTAGCGATTTTGCAATTCGCAGGATTGGTGTCCAATTTGGCGACATATTTATGTCGTATAGTTGTTTAAATTTGTTTCTTTGTTGTTTGCCAATTTTTGTGTCTGAGAATTCTATCCAGACAATGTCAGGTCCGTTGAGATGAATAGGATTTGAAAATCCCTTCAGCAACATTAACCAATCCATCACTTGTATTGTAATTTCCTACATATAGTTCAACTAACATGTTTTTTTTAACTGTGATTGTTGATGGCAATGAGATTGCTTTATCAAAAGCAAAATAGCTCGATCCAGGAGTCTCGTAGTTATCAATTGCAAGTAGCGTTATTTGTTCTCCTTCTGTCAGAGAAAGCATTTTTGCATTGTGATTATGGACATCTTTGTTTTGATAGAAAATGTATGGGAAAACTGGGCTTAAAGGTGCCATCCTGTAACAGTTATTGTTTACATAAGCAATATCTTGATCTGTTTGCGTGTTTAATCTCATCCTATTTAGTTCATCGATGAACAATGGGTCTTTTTGCCGCATTGCTGTGTGCAATTGATAACATTTTATTTTCTCAGGCCAAAAGTCATATGGAATTGTGTTTTTGTGGATTTTTGGGTTTTCAAAGATTAGAGAATCTCTGACTGGGTTCGCCTGGTAAAGATCACCAGAGAATATGATGTCAACATTAGCAAAGTATGAATTTAGTGTGTGTAAGATATGGCGCAATCGCTTGTCAATTTGATATAGTGTTGTTGCACCAACAAGCGATGCCTCATCTATGAGGAGTACACGCAATTGTTGGAAATGCTTCGATAATGTGTCTAATTTTTCATTGTTTAGGGACGGGCAATCTGCTTTGTTAAAGGGCAAATAGAATGCAGAATGCAATGTCACACCACCAGCATTAGAGGCAGCTTTGCCCGTGTGTGCAGTGATTATTCCTATTAGTTGTGATGGGTTATAAGGAAATGCCACATTGTCTATGCGTACTAAGGATTGGAAAATTGCCTTAGCTGTGTGTGTCTTTCCTGTTCCTGCACCTCCTGTTAATAACAAATAGATTAGCTCGTTTGGTCTGTACAATTTTCTTGTTATAACATCAGTCACTATGCTTGCTTGTTCTGTGTTTAGTTGATGCATTAATTCATAGTACTCTACGTCTTCAAGTATATGTGGTTGTTTGACGATTTCATATGGCCTTGTAGACCGTAGAGCAAACTTCTTTGTATCTTGGAAATGTTCCAAGTCATTTTGGAAGTCATAGTTTTCGTATTTGTCATCTACTGATTTGTTAAAAGTTGTGGTTTTTGTTTCATTTGATCTCAAACTATCTATGTCGAATATTTGTTCAGTTTCTGTTTCTACTCTGTGCATTGCGTCATCTATGTCACCCCATGTAGTTTTTGTAACAAATTTGAACTTTTGTTCATTTTGCTTGACTATTTCTTCGAATGCAAGATATGCAGATTGCCAACTTGTGTGATATTGCTTAATTGCAGTTTCACTTACTCTATAGGGGTAGTATAACATTAATTGCTCTCTACAGTGGTTTTCAATGTCCTTGTATTTGCTATATCTAAAAAATCGAATGACATATGGTCTACCTGATTTTCTGTGTTTTTGTCCTTTCTTTGTATAACTAGATGCAAATTCCGCTAAGCATAGAAGTTCAATAGCGGCAGGTCGTAGAACATAGTAGTCAATAATTGATGGGCACATTATGTCTTCTGAGTCATCTGCCTCCTTTTGCAGGTCCTTTTTTCTTTTAAGAACAAATGCACGATCATCCACAGGAGATGTGTTAATGAATACACACTTTCGTGAACTACAATTTAGTGGAAGTGATAACACAATATGCACTGCTTGTTGTGCAGACATTTGTTGCAAGTTGACCAAAGCTTTCCCTAAAGAACTAATGGTCTTTAGGATATCAGATTTTGCTGTCACATGATCTTCGCGTATGTTTTTAAATGTCCTCGTGAGTTTTCTGTCTTCTTTCGTCATATAGGAACTGCAATACATTGCAGCTGCATATGAGTCAAGTAGAAACTGGGAATCAGTATTTGCAATCCAAATTCCCGGAATGTGTTTTGCAAAGCTATTTGTCCAGGTGTCAACTGGTTTTTTTTTGCAATAAGAGTGTTGTTCGATTGAGTGTACATTGAATGGCATGTATGTATTTATTGTGTACTAGTCCAAGGTTGGCCAAAAAGCTATCAAATGTATCATTTTCATTGTATCTTGTGTTGTTTATTGTTTCAAAGATTAGCTTTGCATGTGTTTTTGTTCTATCACTATCGAATTCAAGAGGCTCAAGTATTTTTGTTGCTTTCATGGGTGGTATCGGGAAATTAAATCTGCAATTAGACTTTGCATGCTTCCTACAACTTTTTGTGTGACAATGGTGTTGTAGAGCTCTAAGTTCCTTTACAAGTAGGAATGAATTAGTTGACAAGTAATTGTCAACGAATTGTTCAACTTCAATGTTTGCATTTTGATCATAGATTGGTGCAGATTTTATCCAAAGTAAACCATGTTCATGTTCACTTCCCCGATTTTGGAATTCAGTTACATAGAAGTGGTCATTGTGTTCTCCATAATACTTGTGATCATGAGATATCAATTGATGTAGTGCGCCCCTCCTAGATCTATAGTAACGTACACAAGTAACAGGGTCGTTTCTTATTAATGAGCTAGGTTCATTTTCATCAAGTTCATTTGTCTTTGGTTTTCTAGTATTCTGTTTTATGTCTCTCAATGCATCCATTAAAGGATCCCAAAGATGCTCGGCACTGCTAAAGGAAACAAAGAAAGTGGGTGGCCCTAGTTGTCGAATCATTGCATAGAGTTTGTTCCGTATTTGCTGGTGGTAGTCAGGCGAGGTACGAATTGTTTTTAGATCCATGTACCCAATGTCAGAATTTAAAATACGATCTAGGTTTGGTTTTGACTTAACGTCTCTTGCAACTAGTTTTCTACCTTTCAATTGCCCTTTTCTAATTCTAATCCACATTGTATTCAAGACTTGATTTATGATAATGCGAGTTGCTTTATAAAACAAGTTTGTAGTATGATAAGCAAAATCGTGGTTTTTATGGAGCACTTCCCAGTGACAGATCTTTTGATATGTAAAGTTTTTGGAGATCTCAACTGGGCGTTTGTTGCCATAGAAAAGCGAGGGAAAACTCATTTCTTCTGAGTACTTATCTCTGAAGATTCCTAATGGCATGTATCGGCAGTAGGTGCAATGTTAATTTGTCTGTTAACAAGGTCATAGACAGTGTGCGCATCAATGAATCCATGCACCAATGTTTTTGTCGTTGGTTCATCGTTTCCTTGCTTATCGTCTTCGCTATCATCAATGTCACTTGAACTTTGATATGCCTCTTGATTTTGTAGGAATGCCTCTTTCCAATTGTCATCTATGGTAGTGTTCTCGAGCTTGTAAAGCATTCTTTTGCATAATTGTTTTAATGCTTTCATCACTTTGTGAATGTTAACTCGACCAAATGCATATGCACTTTTGAATCTTAAACTCTTTTTGAGAACAACGACAACCGTGTCAGTGTCTTTTATAGTTCGGGGCAATGCAAATTGAATTCTAGAAATATTTGTGGGGACATTGATAACTCCTCTAGTTAAGCCTAGTTGCGGCTTCTTATGTCGATGGCCCATTTCTTTTATTTGCAAGAAGGGCAATCTTAATGCAACTAGTCTTTCTTCCAGTTCAGTGAGTTGTGTGAGTGTTCTAGTGGCATTGTTTCTTCTTATTTGTTTAGGAACTGCATATTTAGCAATTGTTCCATGTTCAAGTTCTTTTTTGCAGTGTTTACAAATGTAGCCATCTTGAACACGAGATTTAACATCCTCAAAACTAGTTGATAGTTTCCTAATCTTATTTTGTCTTGTTTGATTTGCTTGCTGCAACAAGCAAATGTCTCTTTTGAAAAAGGTTCTTTCACATGATGAACAATTGAAAATAGTTGTGTCACTTATTTGTCTCAGATATATTTCATCAAACTTCGATAATTGTGTTAATGTGTTTGTTGATCTTGACTGAACCGATAGGCTAGATTTTCCTGATTTCTTTGATTGTGTTGAAAGCTCCTTTGATCTTGTTACAAATGGGTTGTAGTCCACGTGTTCTATGACTATTTCTTGTTTCATTGTTGTTGTGTTGAATGCGAGTCTTATCTTATGTGTTTTCAATTTTTCCCGTATAATGCCTTTAAGCAAACGCAAAGATAAATGTTTCCTCTGTTTGCCTAATGGACAAGAGTTTACAGTTTCTGTTTGCGGGTTGGGCCTAATATGTTTTTCTGTGTTTTCTAGAACTTTTGTCTCTTTGCCTAATGGACGAGAAGTTATCATTTTTGTTTGTGCGTTGTTTCTAATATGTTTTTTCAAGTTTCTAAGTGATTGAAATCTCAGTGTCTCACTAACATCCGCTCTGTTTTCTAGAACTTTTGTCTGTTTGCCTAATGGACAAGAAGTTACCATTTCTGTTTGTGCATTGGTTCTAATATGTTTTTCCAAGTTTCTCAGTGATGGGAATCTCAGTGTCCCACTGGCATCTTCTGTGTTCTCTAGAACTACTTCTTGTTTCATTGTAATTTTGTTATATTGAATGCCTATTTTTTGCCTTTTCACATTTTTCCGAGCAATGTCCTTAAGCACACGCAAAGATAAACCTCTCTTGTGCTTGTTTAAATGACAAGATGGTTTTAATCTAGTTTGATCAAATTGACATTTTGTTTCAGATTGTATTTCAGTGTTGTTATTTGCAGAATGCGATGAATGAAACATTACAACCTCCTCAATATTTGATGCAACCTCCTTAGTATTTGATGCAGTTGCTAGAGCAGATGTTCTAGCGTTGGCTAAAGATGTCTTTATTGATGTTCTAGTGTTGGCTAAAGATGTCTTTATTTCACTTGTATCTTCTTTACTTGGAAGAAGACATGTTTCCATGTTATCTTGTTTACTGCATAAGTTCATTTGTTCATATGAGTTGCTTGTTTCTTGTTGGAAGCTAGAATGCATTGTTGATTGCTTATGAATGAGAGGTTCGAAGTGCCCATTCAAAGGATCCTCGTCATGGAATAATATGTCATAAGTATCTGTTTTAAGACTCGAATTGAATTGCAAATAAGGTCTCATCTGTGTTTTGGACCAAACCCTAATTGGAATTTTCAGCCAATTTGAGAGCCAATGGATACAGAAAATATCTCCCCATAAACCTCTAGATCCTAAGGGTATATTGTTTGAGGAAGATCTGGCCATTTTGTCTAAATAGATTTCCCGGTTGCTAATGTTATGCATTTCTTTTAGTGACTCTTCATGCAGTTCATGTTCGTAAGACAAAATTGCCTCTCTATCTTGTTTTTCAAGACAATGTCTAAAATACTCTATTGTTCCTTTCCTTAGCTCTACTGATGTGTATTGAAAATGTAGCAAAAGTTCTAAACTATCGAATAAACAGTCTCCAATTAGATATGCGAAATTGTTCACATGAAATAAGTGATGCTTTTGCAAGAGTAATTGCAACTTGTGCTCGTCAGACATAGTAGACATGTTTCTAAGTGACTGAAATCTCAGTGCCTGACTAACATCTTCTTTTTGTTTCATTGGAATTTTGTTATAGTCAATGCCTATTTTTTGTCTTTTCAAATCCTTGTGAGCAATGTCCTTAAGCACATGCAATGATACACTTTTGTTGTGCTTGTTTAAGTGACAAGATGGTTTTAATTTAGTTTCAACAGATTGACATTTTGTTTCAGGTTGTGCTTCAGTATTGTTCTTTGAGAAATGTGCTGAATGAAACATTACAGCATCTTGTTCATATGAGACGTTGGTTTGTTGTTGGAAGGTACAACCAATTGTAGGCCGCGTATGAACCAAAGGTTTGAAGTGCCCATTCAGAGGATCCTCGTCATGGAATAATATGTCGAGAGTATTTGCCATAAGACTTGAATTGAAGTGCAAATAAATCCTCATCTTTGTTTTGGACCAAACTCTAATTGGAATCTTCAGCCAATTTGAGAGCCAATGGATACAGAAAATATCTCCCCATAGACCTCTAGATCGTAAGGGTATATTGTTTGAGGCAGATCTAGCTATTTTGTCTAAATAGATTTCACGATTGCTAATGTTATGCATTTCTTGTAGTGACACTTCATGCAGTTCATGTTCATAAGACAAAATTGCTTCTCCATCTTGTTTTTCGAGACAGTGTCTAAGATACTCTATTGTTCCTCTTCTTAGCTCTACTGATGTGTATCGAAAATCTAGCAAAAGTTCTAAACTATCGAATAAACAGTCTCCAATTAGATATGAGAAATTGTCCACACGACATAAGTGATGCTTTTGCAAGACTAATTGCATTTTGTCTTCCTCAGACATAGCATACATGATGATGACTAAATGTTCGATGCAATATTATGTTTAGTCATGCAATGCAATTACTGGTCATAAAGCAAATTGAACAATGCAAATGCATATAGAATAGAGAATATTATGTTTAGTCATGCAATGCAATTACTGGTCACAAAGCAAATTGGACAATGCAAATGCATATAGAACAGAGAATCATTGTGTGTACCTTTGGAACTGCAAATGTCTATTGAACTGCTCAGAGGGTTTTGATATCAGAGCTCAAAATGCCACTGCCAAAGACCAAAAAGAACCCGTTGTACGTTAGGACCAGTGGTTGTAATTGTATATCGTTCTACTCAGCAGTCAGATACAGCGTAAAATTAATCAGTGAGATAAAGCAGTAAATTTAAGGCATCAAAACACCAATGAGGGGAATAAATTCAACCATTTCATAACAGTGTATATAAGTGCATTGCTTTATTCCATCTATTCCAACTGAACTTCGCACAAAGTCAACAGTGATTGTAAATTGGAGGGAACAGCAGAACACATAAGACTCATTCATTAGCACACCATTCAGCCTCTGACTGAATTTTGTTAAGAGAGAAAATTACCAAGATTACAGTTAAGCTACTGTTACTGGCTTTCAACTGAGCTCTTCACTGTTATTTTAATTTTTAAGAAGCCAATTTTTACCCTAAGCACAGGGGTATAATGGATCGAATATAGAATCTAAGAGTAAGAAGGTGACTTCTACCATTAAGTTCCTTTCTTGGAAAACATAGGTAAGCAGAATTAAAAAAAAAACCTAATGTGTTGCAGAGTTGAATTATGAATCTTTATGTGTGAATGGAATGGAGGTAGCCTTAACTCTAGTGAAATATATTTCTAAATATTATCTAGATTATACAACAGCTAGCTGGTTGCTTAAAAGAAGGAAGATAGATAAGAATAACAGTGGTGTATTAATTGTTCGAAACTAGGTATTCCCTTTGTAGTAAAAATTGACAATAGAAATTAATGATTGAAAATAGTCCTGATTAATGTGCTTTCTGGAAAACCCCAACCGTGGGTTTGTTATGTATATACAAGCATGGAGAGCAAATCTAACCAACAACCAACCCTAAAATCAAAGCCAAAGCATGTAATATAGCTAGCTAGTGATTTAAAGACGGGGTTATTACAGATAAGCTATCAAAACTGGCATGCAGCAGAGCAGCAGGGTCTGTATTATAGATATGATCTCAATATGACACAGTGAACAGATATAAATTATCTCACCCATATAAACTGTACAATACAAGATGTGCGCAAAGAGTAGCAACAATAACCATAAAAGGGTGACCCAAGATCAAATCTCATTAGTGGTGGTGGTGCCCTATGTTAAGGGAAAGAGACAAAGATCTCTGATCAATAGTTTGGTCATAAATTTTGTAAGTTCGAGTAACTCTAATGCCAAATGTGACCCATGATCAAACCTTGCTCGGGTTGTTGGGCCCTGTTTCCTGAACATGAAGGTCAGTATTGAAACATGAAGGTCACTATTGAAATGAGCCAGTAGATGCAAACCGGAATGTACATATGTGAAAGCCCTAGCTGTCATTATAAATTGAGTTTCAAGGAAGTTGTCCAATGATCATCGTTTGTTCGCTGGAACTTTTATTTTAGATTTTCATAACCAGGTAAAACACTTAATACCCTTGAGTAAAGGGTTTTGGAATTACCATGAAAGCTAAAGGATCATAATGTCACGAACTTTCACAAAATAAAATGGTTATGACACTGCGTGTAAATACGAGCGGAACCCCATTATATCAATGCGTCTAAATCTTAATGAAGTAGCAACCTATCTAACTGGCAACTAGGAAAACTAGATTATGTTAAGACTTGCAGGGCTGGGAATATTTCTTACCTAGTTCAGAATATCGCAACATCATTGCTGAAGAATCAGAACAATAGCCACATGGTAATGTGTTGCAGAGTTGAATTATGAATCTTTATGTGTGAATGGAATGGAGGTAGCCTTAACTCCAGTGAAATATATTTCTAAATATTATCTAGATTATACAACAGCTAGCTGGTTGCTTAAAAGAAGGAAGATATATAAGAATAACAGTGGTGTATTAATTGTTCGAAACTAGGTATCCCCTCTGCAGTAAAAATTGACAATAGAAATTATTGATTGAAAATAGTCCTGATTAATGTGCTTTCTGGAAAACCCCAACCGTGGGTTTGTTATGTATATACAAGTATGGAGAGAAAATCTAACCAACAACCAACCCTAAAATCAAAGCCAAAGCATGTAATACAGCTAGCTAGTGATTTAAAGACGGGGTTATTACAGATAAGCTATCAAAACTGGCATGCAGCAGAGCAGCAGGGTTTGTATTATAGATATGATCTCAATATGACACAGTGAACAGATATAAATTATCTCACCCATATAAACTGTACAACACAAGATGTGCGCAAAGAGTAGCAACAATAACCATAAAAGGGTGACCCAAGATCAAATCTCATTAGTGGTGGTTGTGCCCTATGTTAAGGGAAAGAGACAAAGATCTCTGATCAATAGTTTGGTCATAAATTTAGTAAGTTCGAGTAACTCTAATGCCAAATGTGACCCAAGATCAAACCTCGCTCGGGTTGTTGGGCCCTGTTTCCTGAACATGAAGGTCAGTATTGAAACATGAAGGTCACTATTGAAATGAGCCAGTAGATGCAAACCGGAATGTACATATGTGAAAGCCCTAGCTGTCACTATAAATTGAGTTTCAAGGAAGTTGTCCAATGATCATCGTTTGTTCGCTAGAATTTTTATTTTTGATTTTCATAACCAGCTAAAACGCTTAATACCCTTGAGTAAAGGGTTTTGGAATTACCATGAAAACTGAAGGATCATAATGTCACGAACTTTCACAAAAGAAAATGGTTATGACACTGCGTGTAAATACGAGAGGAACCCCATTATATCAATGAGTCTAAATCTTAATGAACTGGCAACCTATCTAACTGGCAACTAGGAAAACTAGATTATGTTAAGACTTGCAGGGCTGGGAATATTTCTTACGTAGTTCAGAATATCGCAACCTCATTGCTGAAGAATCAGAACAATAGCCACATGAAATGTTACAAATACAGAGATGCGTGTAACAGGAAAATGTGTTAAATTTCCTTGCATGAATGAAAACGGGAGAATCCCTTGAGGAATACTCTGTGTTGACAGAGATACATCTCAAACTTATAGCCAAAACCTAATAATTTGGAATGTAGTCGAATAAACCCTAAAATGAAAGCCAAAGCATGTAATAGAGCCAACTAGTGATTTAAAGACGAGGTTATTACAGATAAGCTATCAAAACTGGCATGCAGCAGAGCAGCAGGGTCTGTATTATAGATATGATCTCAATATGACACAGTGAACAGATATAAATTATCTCACCCATATAAACTGTACAGCACAAGATGTGCACAAAGAGTAGCAACAATAACCATAAAAGGGTGACCCAAGATCAAATCTCATTAGTGGTGGTTGTGCCCTGTGTTAAGGGAAAGAGACAAAGATCTTTGATCAATAGTTTGGTCATAAATTTAGTAAGTTCCAGTAACTCTAATGCCAAATGTGACCCAAGATCAAACCTCGCTCGGGTTGTTGGGCCCTATTTCCTGAACATGAAGGTCAGTATTGAAACATGAAGGTCACTATTGAAATGAGCCAGTAGCAACCTATCTAACTGGCAACTAGGAAAACTAGATTATGTTAAGACTTGCAGGGCTGGGAATATTTCTTACCTAGTTCAGAATATCGCAACCTCATTGCTGAAGAATCAGATGTTTCGGGCAATTGATTGCTTAACGAGGTGGACGAATTGGATTTTATGAACATACTAGTCCAATGCTTCTTCACATTCAACGTATTCACAAGAGTAGCGAATGAAACTGCAACGGCTTGTGCAACCACCAATGACACTTATAAAGCACCTCAAACGGAATACATCAAAATGAGATGAGCAGGGAAAAGATGGCATATGTTTGCACATTGGAGTTAGTTACACCACGAATTTACTTATGGACTTCCAAATGTTCTAAAGTCAATTTACGATAAAATGGAACCGTTATAAGTCAAATTACAAAGCTCATGGGTTTCCTTGGAGTGCTAGAATTCTAATTATTTTATTATAAAATTCATGTAATATAAAATGTTAGACACTGGAGCTTATTTAAGAGGGCATATTTATTGTATACCCGGTACATCATATCGAGGACTATAGCATAAAGCCCGGATGCAGATAATAATAATAGCCACATGAAATGTTACAAATACAGAGATGGGTGTAACAGGAAAATGTGTTAAATTTACTTGCATGAATGAAAACAGGAAAATCCCTTGAGGAATACTCTGTGTTGACAGAGATACATCTCAAACTTATAGCCAAAACCCAATAATTTGGAATGTAGTCGAAGAAACCCTAAAATCAAAGCCAAAGCATCTAATACAGCTAGTTAGTGATTTAAAGACGGGGTTAGAATCCATTAAGCACAATACTATTACAGATAATAAAATGGAACCGTTATAAGTCAAATTACAAAGCTCATGGGTTGCCTTGGAGTGCTAGAATTGTAATTCTTTTATTATAAAATTCATGTAATATAAAATGTTAGACACCGGAGCTTATTTAAGAGGCCATATTTAAGAAGCCAATTTTTGCCCTAAACACAGGGGCTGGTTGCTTAAAAGAAGGGAGATATATAAGAATAATGGTGGTGTATTAATTGTTCGAAACTAGGTATTCCCTCTGCAGTAAAAATTAACAATAGAAATTAATGATTGAAAATAGTCCTGATTAATGTGCTTTCTGGGAAACCCCAACCGTGGGTTTGTTAACTGAATAGAACTAAATACCTGAACTCCTAGAAAAATTAATGTGGAGGAAATAAATGCCCATTCTAAACAAATTAATAAAACTCTCATACAACACAACTATGTATATACAAGCATCGAGAGCAAATCCAACCAACAACTGGGCCATTAAGCCAGAAGCAAAAAGAAGACTGAGAAGCTAAGTAAGTTTGAGTCGTATTCATAGGAAACCTCAAAATTTCTTTCAAAGTAAGTGACACAGTGAACAGATATAAATTATCTCACCCATATAAACTGTACAGCACAAGATGTGCGCTAAGAGTAGCAACAATAACCATAACATCATATAATTACTTACAGAGCACTCAAAGAAAAAAGGTAAACACTTTGCAAAGGAAAAAACATTTCGTAGGAAGATAACTTAAATGATTACAGCCAAAAGGTCTATGCTATAGGAAGTACCAAACCAAGATCTAAACCTAAGTTTGGAATAATTACACTAGTACGGCCTTAGTTTCTAGGACAGTAGTCGACCAAATATAATTATAAGAAGGAGCATTCATTCACTGCTATAAAACAGTAGAATAGATCATATTAAATATCTAGCACTACTAAGGGGTCGTTGAGGTCCGAGGGTAGGTGGCCCAACTTAGAAAGGCATCAATTGTAACAAATCTATCCCTTAATCCCATCTAACACAAAACTCGTTATCTTCATTGTTGAGAATCGCAGTCGAAGCCAATAAAAAGTAGAAAAAGAAGAATAATTAGAATGGCACAAACACAGTGATGCTGACATTGAAGTCAAAGCCGATAATCGACCTCAACTAGCATTGATAACTGAACGAGATAAAACCTAATCAACCTGTATAAACAAGTCAGTTAACAAGCTGAAGAAAACCAAGAAATATCAGTTTAGATGGTGGTCTACAGCTAGCTAGTGATTTAAAGATGGGGTGAGAATCCATCAAGCACAATGTAGAGGATGTCTTAGCTAACAAAATGAAGATGAAATCAAGCTAACAGAAATGTAGACTTTCAATGCTCAAGCCCAAAAATGGAAGAAAAGTATCCTGGATAAATAAGAAATGGGAAAAAATAACACAAAACTGTTATTTAATTTCTAATCAAAAATTCTAACAATCAAAGGAGGAGGAGCTGATAGAGCAGGTATGAGAACCATTGTGTGTACCTTTGAGACTGGAAATGTCCACTGAACTGCGGACGGCAGTACCTGGGAATGAACAGGGAGACAAATGGGAGGGTCGGCTAGAAAACAGTACCTGAGAGCTCAAGCAAAAACAAAAGCGAAAGCGGAAGCGAGTTAACCGAATCAACTGTAACTTTATTATATAACAAGAAAAGTTACTATATAAGAAGAAAAGTAACTTACACGTAGCTGACGCTGCATGCATAATGTAAAATAGAATGAACAACACGTATATATCACCTGACTTACTTAACCTCCATCAAATCAGCCTCGCATAACCCCCATCAAATCAGCCTCGAACTAGCCTACGTCATGGCCCAACAGGTGTCGTAGCTCACTGAACAGATGTCACCGCCATGCCACCTTAGCTGCTAGCATAAATCCGATGCCCTGCTATTTAACCTTCTCCATGACATTCTTCTCCCTCTGCTACTTCCAGCATACCTTGTTCTTCCTTGGTAGTAGTTCCTCTGTATCGTCTAAACAGGGCCTCCAGAAAGGTAACACCCTTGCTTAACGAATGCAAAGGAACGAACTGCTAGTTTTTCGTTGGACATGATTTTATTGAGCTTAGGTCCATTGAATTCCCCATTGCCAAATTCAAGTTTGAAATTCATGCTCCCATCCATGGAATTACAGTGAAAATGTTTGATGTTACGACCGGTAGGAGAGGGGGACGGTTTCTGATTCAGATTCTCACTGTTTTGGAAGCTACTGAGAACACTGTCCATTAAAACACTCCGGACATGTTGAGGATGATGATGAGAAGTAGCAGCATGTGACCAAGCAAATGTGGCGGCCAATTCTCTTACTCCCTTTCCTTTTTCCTATCCTCCACATCAACGGGCTCGTCCAGCATCGGTCAGGGTTCGATTCTCGGCTCTCCCGTTTTCACCCCTCTCATCTCAAATTCCATGTATACATCGTCCTATTTTGTGGGATTGAACGGCATAAGCGTCGGAGGCCAGAGACTCTCGATTATGCCTGCTGTTCTTGGAAGAGGAGGCATGATTGTGGATTCTGGAACTGTCATAACTCGGCTCGTCCCACAGGCATACAATGCCCTGAAAACATCGTTCCAGAGCCAGACCCAGAATCTTTCGAGCGTACAGCCCTATTCGATCTTCGACACCTGCTTCGACCTGTCTAGATACAGCCAGGTCAGGATTCCGATTATAACTTTTCATTTCCAGAACAATGCCGATGTGTGTGTTAGAGCCCTCGCGATTTTGTTTCCCGTAAAGAGTGACGGATCCCAGGTGTGCCTGTCATTCGCACCGCCGCCCCAATCGATCAGTGTTAACATTATTGGGAACTACCAACAGCAGCGAATGTGAGTTGCTTTTGACACGAAAGTAGGAAGAGTTGGCTTCGCTTCTGGATCTTGCGCTGCCTAGCACTGCTCCAGTAATACTAATAAATGCATGTGATGGTCTATGCCCTGGCCTCCATGTACGTTGGATTTCACTGTGCGCCCGCCGGTGCCTGCCCTTTCGCGGCGGCAGCACCTCGCCAGTTCGAGTCGCATCAGGGCAAGAATGAGACAACCCAGATTTGTATCAACTTCTTGCAGTTCTAATCAAGCTGGGATTAGACCTCCTTGTTAGAACCTGAACATATCCTGTCACAGAACTCAGACCTGTTACATATTGCAGACCTGTGAGACTTGGTGCAGACTTCGGACCAGTGATTTCAGCCTTGTGAAGGCTTAGATCTATACCTCAGGCCTATTATAACTTGTAATTTCAGACCTGAGGAGGACGTAGAAGATTGAATTCTGGAAAGTTTTGTGTTGGGTTAAGCTCCGAATAGTCACCTGAACAAGCTTGGGTAAGCAACCTGTGGGAAGCTCGGATCTATGATCTAGAAGGCTCAGACTTGGAGAAGACTTCAGGACAGAGAACAATCACAAGTTTAAAGGCTTGGACACACTTGTGAAAGTAGAAACATTCACATAAGAGGCTTGGACCAGTGAGAACAGTGATCTAAGTGGCTTGGTCTCAGCACTGGTAGCACTGACCTATGATTTCAGGCATGGATCTTCAGATCTGAGGCTAGTATCTTGAGAGGGCTTGAACCTACAGTCTTGTGGAGATTTGCAAGACATCGAACCTGTGATCTAGAGTTACAGTCACCATTGCAATTTGGATTAATTCTGGATTAATTGAGTGAGCCACAAAACTGAGCTTAAGTAGTTTCGTGACAGGCATAGTTTACCTCTGCTCTAGCTGCCTGTGCCCTTGTGTTTGCTACTTATCTGCATCAACCGAATCAACAGAGTCAATGGCTCGGGCGGGTACAGCTTAATCAACAGACTCTCAACAGACTCCCTTGCTCCCTTGCTTAAACTAGGATTGGAGATAAACTGCTGGACCGACGGCCTTTCCTGTGCAACAGTTCAACAGAGCAACCCGAAACAGTTCAACTGATCGCAACTGGGAACAGTTTAGGCCTTCAGGTGTGAGCTGATCGACACCTATACCATAGATCTCTCGATTGGCAACATTGACACATATACGGGATAACATGTGTCCCCTGTTTAATAAACCTAACCTATGCCATACCATTTCTCTGTAATGTTAGTTCCTCGTAATTAACATTAAATGTTAGGGAACTAATGCTATCGCAAAGATAGCATTACTTCAGGCAGGCGACACTGTTCTAGTTAACCCAACTTCTTTCCGAACAGTTTCCTAACTTTTCAGATGGTATACCTCGTACTGAGGCCAAATAAGATGAATGTTGTTGTGATTGGTTACAAGCATCGGCAAACATATTTTATGGCATGGGTTAATGGGACATATCGCCGAAACTTTGTTTTAAGCAAAAATAAATTTATCGATTCCTGTGTCAGACTAATGCAATCGATAAAAATCGATTACTATAGTCCCTGCCAGGCCCGGAGGGCAGGGACTAAAAAGGTAGTTACGAAAAATATGGGAATTAAAACCTAAATTCTTGAATATAAAGAAAAATGATAGAGGTAGAGAAGCATAGTGTTTTGATATATGACTAAGGTAATCCATGTGCTTATGAGAGGTTAGAAGGGCCAAAAGGTACTCGAATTGTGCTGGTATGATCGGATACCAACATTTTATAATAACACTACAGTCAAAACTAATTTAATCAAACAATACTAAAATTTGGTGTTTGCAGTCAAAACAATACTCTATCCTCTTAGTATAGCTAGTATTATGAAATATTGCATCTTAATGCGAAGAATGTATTCAATTTGTTAATGACATTCATTCTCGTTGGTGTGAGTTCCATCTCAGCAGAGGAAGAAACTCTTCATTTGCCTTTTGAAGCAATTCATTTCTTCATTTTCCTTTTGGAGCAATTGATTGGAGGGAAAAGTTTCCACATTTGGCCTTCTTAAGGTGTCGGGACTTCATATTTTCCAGTTATGTTTCTTAAGGTGCAGGGACTTTAGATTTTCCAGTTATGAAATCACATATGATTGTTCTACGACTTTAACTAGAACAATGGTCCAAGTGAACAACAACTCAAACACTGCTTGAAGTAGGTGGAAAAGACATGCAACAAACCTGGAAGGGATAAAACCAAGCTGAGAAAGAATAATGTTATAGGGAAAGTTATGACCTAGAACCAGACGTAGTGCATGACAATTTCCCAAGGTTTCAGGCACTTTACCTAGTAATCTATTCACATACAATGAAAGAGCTCACAATTTTTGCAATTGGCAGAGTTTGGATACAACCTATGATCAATCTCTAATCTCTGCAACATATTTTGAAACAAGGTGAAAATTTCATTAATTTTAGGAGAGGTGACTGTCCCAAAAAAAGCAATTGCAAAAGCTGGACAAAACAAAATAGAAGGCAAGTTTCTGAAAAATTGAAAATGAGTACAAGCAATTGAAAAAGCTGGGCAAAACAAAATAAAAGGCAAGTTTCCAAAAATTTGAAATGAGTCCAAGCAATTGCAAAAGCTGGGCAAACATGTTGGGGATTTTTCTGGTAAAATCTCAAAAACAAATTAAGTACACACAGAGACAATGCTTTGTTTCTCTCCAGGATCTTAACACAGGGAAGCTTTAAAATATTTCTGAGAACAGAGTATTACACACCCATAAAAAGCTTTGTATTCATTAAAAATAAAATTCTTGATACAAGATTCATCCTCTTTCACTCAGAGGGATTCACCAAAAAAAAAATCACGTGAGATTTTACACTGCTGTCTATTCATTTCACATTACATTTTCTTTATTTATGCATTGCACTGCTGTGCAAACCAATTTTTCATCTAAAAAAAAGATCAACTAAAAAAAACATATCATATATGTTTCATATATATGAAAAACGACTACCAAAGCAAACATTATTATTTTATGTGCCGTAAACAAGAATTAAAAAAAAACTTAAAGGCTTCTACCAACTATCTATGTCCAAGAGGAATTCATTAAATGCCTTAATGAAAAATCGGCGGTCAACTAAAACTTTGTTCTTCTCCATGCAATCTCCATGCCCTGCAGAGCGTACTTGAAAGTTTATCAGAAACTATTTATAATGTTGTCGGGTCGCAACATAACTCATGGTAAAGCCTGCCCCTTTGTTATCGTTGATAGCGATACACCGATAACGATATCGGCGATCGCTCATCGCAAACATAAAAGCCTCGATTTCTTTGATAATGCCGATGCGATAATACTGTGAACCCGATAATCTATCAAAAAAAAATTAATACCGTCATTGGGTCCGGCCCATTGGCGATTGCTCATTTATATGCAAAAAGGCCATGCTCCATTTGAAACGCCGATAGGGATACGTCGATGCGATATCGGTGATCTCTCGTCGGCGATGTTTCCTTGCTGCTGCACGGCTCAACCGATGCACAGTTGAAATTACATTTTCAACACTCCCCTTTAATTTCAACTGCTGGGCATTCAATCATACCCAAACATTTCCCCAAAAATTCAAAGCTTTTCTGATCCAATGGCTTTGTCAAAATGTCTGCTACCTGTTCCTGAGTCCTGCAATGTTGTAAAATGATTTCTCCATTGCTTACCAATTCTCTGATACAATGAAACCTTGTGTCGATGTGTTTCGTTCTCTTATGAAACACTGAATTCTTGGACAGGGCAATAGCTGAGCTATTGTCACAAAAAATCGCTGTTGCTTTTGCTTGCTCTTGGCCTAAGCTCCTCAACATTCTTCTCATCCACACTGCTTGACATGATGCTGCTGTAGCAACCACATACTCTGCTTCTGCTGTAGACAACGCCACAGTGGACTGCTTCTTAGAAGCCCATGAAATGGCTCCTGAACCCATGTGAAAAACATAACCGGAAGTGCTTTTTTGATCATCTACACTTCCAGCCCAATCACTATCAGTGAATCCAACTAAATCAGAATATTCTGAGACATTCTATAAGATGCCAAAACTCTTAGTACCTTTAACATACCTCAGAATCCTCTTTGCTGCCTGCCAATGTGCTTCTTTTGGCCTCTCCATGAATCTGGAAATTAAACTGATAGCAAACATTATGTCGGGTCTAGTTGCAGTTAAATACATAAGGTTGCCAACTATGCTCTTGTACAAACTAGGATCAAAATCCTTGCTGCTGTCCTCTTTGCTGAGTTTTAATCCCATTACTGTGGGAGTGATTGCTGCCTTGCACTCTTGCATATTAAATCTGCCCAACACTTCATTTACATATTTTGCCTGTGATATAAAAATTCCATCTTCATTTTGATCTACTTCTATTCCTAAGTAGTAGCTCAGCAAACCCATGTCAGTCATTTCAAATTCCTCTTTCATGACTGCTTTGAAATTTTCAATGAGGTAATCATCATTACCTGTAAAAATCACATCATCAACATATAACACAACAATTAGCAATTTACCATCTTTTTCTTTGATGTAGACCGTGGGTTCTCCCTCACATTTGTGAAATCCATTCTCCAGTAGATAGGAATCTATCCTACTGTACCATGCTCTTGGTGCTTGCTTTAGCCCATAAAGAGCTTTCTTCAATCTGCACACTTTGTGCTCTTCACCTTTCTTCTCATAGCCTAGAGGTTGTTCAATGTAAACCTCTTCCATTAACACTCTATTCAAGAATGCTGACTGCACATCCATTTGGTAAACTTTCCACTTGTTTTGTGCTGCTATGGATAGCACTGCTCTCACAGTTTCCATTCTTGCAATCGGTGCGAAAGTCTCCTCATAATCTCTCCCATACTGTTGCTTGTATCCCTTGACAACTAGCCTTGCCTTGTGTCTTTCTATCTTGCCTTCAGCATTGCACTTGGTCTTATAAACCCATTTGACTCCAATGACTTCTTTACCTTTTGGTAGCTCAACCAAATCCCATGTTTTGTTTCTCTCTATGGCATTCATTTCCTCATCCATAGCTTCTATCCATTTCTTATCTTTAATTGCATCTTCGAAATGAATAAGGTCATCAACATGACAATACAAGGAAAATAAGGAATTCATACGTTCATCATAAATATCACTTAAATTTCTAAATTTCTTACCTCTTTCATTCGGTGTGCAAGTGCTTGAAGATGCACTTGAATTTCCACTTTGTGATGTGCTTGGAGAAGCACTTTCATTTCTCCTCAAGGGTGTTCCTTGCTGTCCTTGTGTTGGCACTGCTGTTTGGGGATGTGTTTCAGCCATCTCCTTGTCATCTTCATCATGAGACAAACAATTTTTAACATTCACTGTTTTCTCTATGCTTCCATCCCAAGCTTCCTCCTCAATAAATTGAACATATATGCTCACAAAAAACTTCTTGGTAGATGGGATATACAACCAGTAAGCTTTGGATTTTTCACTGTATCCAATGAAAATAAATTTCTCCCCTTTGCTGTCCAACTTCCTCCTTAGCTGATCTGGAATGTGTGCATAGGCCACACATCTAAAAAATTTCATGTGGGTGACTCCTTGTTTTCTCCCACTCCATGCTTCTTCCGGCACTCTATTCATCACTGCTTTTGTAGGACACCTATTCAAAATATACACTACACAATTTACAACTTTAGCCCAATAATCATTTGGCAAATGCTTTGCCTTCAACATGCTCCTCGCCATATCCATGATGGTCCTGTTCTTCCTTTCAGCAACTCCATTTTGTTGTGGGGTGTACCTAGCTGTGAATTGCTTATGAATTCCATTTTCTCTACAAAACCGTAGGAATTCTTTGGAGATATACTCACCTCCTCTGTCAGTTCTCAAGACTTTGATATGAAGCCCGCTTTGGTTCTCTACAAGTTCTTTGAAATTTCGAAATTTTTCAAACACTTCACTTTTGTTTTTAAGGAAATATACCCAAGTTTTTCTAGTAAAATCATCAATGAATGTTAGAAAATATTGGCTGCCTGCTAAAGATGGAGTTTGCATCGGTCCACATACATCTGAGTGGACAATCTCTAAGGGTGCTTTTGCCCTTATGCTTTTCCCTGATGGAAAACTTTCTCTATGTTGTTTCCCCAATATGCAACCTTCACAAAGGCTGTCCAATTTCTCTATCAATGGAAATCCTCTTACCATCCCTTTTCTGCTCAACAAATTAAGACCTCCAAAGTTGAGATGTCCAAATCTCAAGTGCCACAACCAATTTTCATCCTTTGGCACGCTTTGGAAGGCGTCTTGGGTAACTGCTACAATTACTTCTTTGTTTTTCAAACCTGCCCTTATTCTGAGAGGGAACATCCTGTTCCTTGTCGTCTTCACTTGAACAATACATATTTTGCTGGGTGCTATATCCATGATGGTGCATACATCATTCTTAAAGAAAACATTGTACCCCTTATGGACAAGTTGTCCAATACTCAAGAGGTTACATCTCATTCCAAGGACATAGTAGACATCTGCTATGGTTTTGTTTTCACCCTTCTTTGTAAATATTTTGACTTCTCCTTTTCCCATAACAGATATTTTGCTATCAGTCCCAAGTGTGACTTTTGATTTCACATTTTGGTCTAAGGCAGAAAAGAGGGCTATGTTTCCTGTCATATGGTTGCTGCAACCTGAGTCTAAAAACCATAAGTCTTCACTGTTTGTTTCAGCCATGTTACAAGCTAACAACACATTATTTTGACTGATGTTTTCTCTAGTGACATTGGCATTTGGTCTATTACCCATATCATGCTATTTCTTCTTACATTCACTGGCATAGTGCCCATATTTTTTGGAGTAATAACATTGGACATTGGATTTTTCACACCTTTGTCCTTAATCATGATGTAGTTCTCTTTGTTGGCTGTTGCCTTGGCCTTGGTTCTGATTTGGATTGCTGCCTCTTCCTTGAGAATTTGTTGGGCTGTTCCTTCCACCTCTATTTTGGCTTCTGCCTCTTCCTCTCTTGTTTCCTTTGCCTTGACCTCTTCCTCTTCCAAAGGAAATCTGGGTCTTGAAGGCTTGCTCTAGAGATGAGTTTTCATTTCTACTCAACCTCTGCTCATGTGTTATCAGTGATGCATGAAGTTCATCAAATGAAAAGTTTGAGAGATCCTTTATCTCTTCTATGGTGGTGACAATCACATCAAACTTTGAGGGTAGGACCCTCAATAGTTTCTCCACAATCCTCCTTTCTTCAAGAACTTGTCCATGAGTCCTCATTTGTGTGACCAAACCAATCACATGTGTGAAGAATAAGTCAATTTTGTCTGACTCTTTCATGTTCAGATTCTCAAAATCTCTCCTCAACAACTGTAGTTTTGCTGTCTTCACTTTCTCCATGCCTTGATAGGTTGTCTTGAGAGTTTGCCATGCTTCTTTGGATGTCTTAGCTGCTGCTATCCTTGGAAACACACTCTGGTCCATTGCTTGATACAAAAATACAAGGGCTTTTGAATCCTTCTTCCTATTGCTCTTTAGTAGATCTTTCTCTGCCTGGGTTAATCTATTAAACTCATTTTCATCTGCTGGTTCTTCAAAACCATCTTGAACTAATTCCCATAAATCTTGACACTCAAACAAGGCTCTCAAGGTTATTGCCCAATAGTCATAGTTTTTCCCATTGAACTGTGGGAATTGAGGATTAAACATACCCATGCTGGTGCTGGTGCTGACCATTCTAGCACTCTTTAACTATGCTATAACATACTTGACTATGTATTAAAATAACTGATTGTTTCTTTAGCAGCAACAAAAAAAAAACTTTGAGGAATACTTGGATCTTTTTCACTAAGTCTTCACTTTGCTGGAGAAGTTGCTGCAGCCAGAAAACTCCTTCCTTCAGCTTCTTTTACACCTTCAAAGAGCCTGAACAAGCTCTGATACCACCGTTGGGGATTTTTCTGGTAAAATCCCAAAAACAAATTAACTGCACACAGAGACAATGCTCTGTTTCTCTCCAGGATCTTAACACAGGGAAGCTTTAAAATATTTCTAAGAATAGAGTATTACACACCCATAAAAAGCTTTGTATTCATTAAAAATAAAATTCTTGATACAATATTCTTCCTCTTTCACTCAGAGGGATTCACCAAAAAAAATTCACCTGAGATTTTACACTGCTGTGTGTAAAAATCTCATTTTTTTTCATTTACTGCTGTAAAAACATACTTTTACTTATACTGCAAAAAAAACTTTCACGTTGCTCCCCCCATTCTCTCTACTCACACTGCTGTGTATTCATTTCACATTACATTTTCTTTATTTACACATTGCACTGCTGTGCAAACCAATTTTTCATCTAAAAAAAAGATCAACTAAAAAAACATATCATATATGTTTCATATATATGAAAAACGACTACCAAAGCAAACATTATTATTCTACGTGCCGTAAACAAGAATTAAAAAAAAACTCAAAGGCTTCTACCAACTATCTACATCGAGGAGGAATTCATTAAATGCCTTAATGAAAAATCGGCGGTCAAAT
This sequence comes from Pinus taeda, assembly GCA_000404065.3. Taxonomy (NCBI): domain Eukaryota; kingdom Viridiplantae; phylum Streptophyta; class Pinopsida; order Pinales; family Pinaceae; genus Pinus; species Pinus taeda. The sequence continues at coordinate 129,836 of APFE030180486.1, read as the reverse complement.
AAAACTTTGTTCTACTCCACGCAATCTCCATGCCCTGCAGAGCGTACTTGAAAGTTTATCAGAAACTATTTATAATGTTTTCAGGTCGCAACATAACTCATGGTAAAGCCTGCCCCTTTGTTATCGCCGATAGCGATATCGGCGATTGCTCATCAAAAACATAAAAGCCTCAATTTCTTTGATAATGCTGATACGATAATACTGTGGACCCGATAATCTATCAAAAAAAAATTAATACCATCATCGGGTCTGGCCCATCGCCGATTGGTCATTTATATGCAAAAAGGTCATGCTCCATTTGAAACGCCGATAGCGATACGTCGATGCGATATCGGCGATCTCTCGTCGGTGATGTTTCCTTGCTGCTGTACGGCTCAACCGATGTGCAGTTGAAATTACATTTTCAACAAAACCAAAATAGAGGGCAAGGTTCCGAAATTTTGAAAATGAGTTCCCTATATTTGTAGGGGATTAGATATCAGCTCTGTTAATATACTATCTATCAAACTTCCTAGAGGAGAATGACAAACTCTAATATATGGAAGATCTTATTTTCTATGAACATCCCAAACAACAAATAGTAACAAAAATTTATAGTTATAACAACCAAACAGGGAAAATATTTCCTACTCCTTGTCTTCGAAATTGGAGAAAAAACAATAACTCCTTTAACAACACTCTTTCCTTCTCTATTCCTCCTTCGAGTTCCTGTAATGATTCTCTATTCCTCCTTCGAGTTCCTGTAATGATTCATCAGCCCATGTCTTAACAATGCAGTGCTTATAATCATCATAGTTCATGGCACCCAATACACTCTTCAATTGCAAGATACAAGGCGAAATTTTCATTCATTTTAGAGGAACTTACGGTGTCAAAAATAAAAACAATTGCAAAAGCTGCACAAAAAGAATAAAAAATAAAAGGCAAGTTTCATAACTTTTGAAAATGAGCTCTAGATTTGTAGGGGATTAGAGGTGACCATGCCTGCCAATACAAACAATTGTACAAACTGCAATACAGTAGTGGATTTCATAGACTATTTTTTATTCAAACTAGATACAGGCCAATTTGAATGCAGATGACTAGATAAGACAGATGGAACACGCATGAGTCTCATGCTGTAAGGAAAGCAAAGAACACGTCTTACATGTAAGAGGGCGCACATGTGGCACGATGCATGCATAGATGGTAATTATTAAAAAATGCTATTAATTAATTATTCCATGTAAATTTAATTTAGTAAAAAGCCAAATTTCATTCAATGTGCCCATAATGTGGCAAGCATTTCCATGGATGAAACACCAGAATAATCATCCACACATTAAAGCGCCTTAGTACTATTTTCATGAGTGGATTTTATGGATTTCTTACTCTTATATTTACTCAAAAATATCAAATCATTGTCGGAGATTTTGGTTCAGGTTGAAGGAGAAGTGAAGTATAATGGGCACGCCCTGGACGAATTTGTTCCAGAGAGGACTTCTACTTACATCAGTCAACATGATACTCATATGGGAGAAATGACTGTTAGAGAAACTCTGAACTTTTCATCTCATTGTCAAGGCGTTGGTTCAAGATATGGTATTTCTTTTTCAAATTCTAAATGTTTAATGTTCATTGTGTGTGTCTCATTGTTGATGGACTTAGCTTACCATTATGGAGTTACTTATAAAATGATACGTCGATGAAAGTGGTAAGTAGGCCTTCATTACAGATCTGGTCTTAAAATCTCTATATTCATGTGAAATCTCCACATCATGAAAAATAACAATAATCCAACCTCTAATAATAATCCAACATTTTGATCCCCATGATTAAGATCCATGCTGAATAACCGGTCTTGGCTGTAGATGCGTTGATTGAGCTTTCCAGATTAGGGGTGAAACCAGATTCCGACGTTGATGTTTTCATGAAGGTATCCACTTCAAAATTGATGTAGTTCTGAATTTAGTTAATAAATTTTAAATGAAAAATGATAGGAGCTTAAATAATTATTTTGAACTATTGAATATATATGTAGGCAACAACAGTTGAAGGACAGGAAACTAGTGTTATGACAGACTCCGTTTTGAAGGTAAAATTCATCTGCAAATTTTACCTTTGAAATCTGGAATGGAAAGTAAATTTTCTTGGAATTCATAATCGCAATAAACTTGTTTATATGAATTATGGTCTGATTGACAATGTAAAAATATTTGGTACAGTTATTGGGGTTAGAGATATGCACCGATACGATGGTAGGAGACAATATGCGGAGAGGGATTTCTGGAGGTCAAAAGAAAAGAGTCACAACATGGGAGATGATGGTTGGAGGCGCCAAAGCTTTCATGATGGATGAAATTTCGACGGGGTTGGACAGCTCTACCACATATCACACAATGCAATCCCATGTTCTCCCTTCTTAATTCCCTACTATTTTGTACCAATGCAAAGTAAGATAGCTTATTTTTTGGCAAGGGTTTCATATGAAAATGCTTCCCAAATAATTGGGTGATTCCCTCTTCTTCTTGTTTGGTTGGTTGAACCCCTATAGCAGTGGCTTGCCCTGTTTCTTCTATGGCTTCCGTAGCATTGAATAATAAGCATGCATAAATAACCATAACCATGCAGATCTAGGAACATGTTGATATACTACAATTCCAAATGCTTTAGCGCATGGCTTCATCCTCGTAGAGAAAAAACACTCGGACAAAGATCAACACGGGAATGAAGAGTGGATGCACTGCAATAACTTTGGTCGTGGATGAATTGCAATCACTGTGGTCCTGAAACATCTTAATCTTTTTGCTAACATCACTGGAATGAAGAGTGGATGAACAAGCTGTCTGCAATGGAATGAAGAGGGGCAAGAGGGAGCGGGAGGGCGGTGGACATTCTATTTGCAATGCAATGAAGAGGGGCAAGAGGGAGTGAGAGGGCGGTGGAATGGATAGATAAGAAGAGAGGTGGCGACAACTGTAAACAATCAGCACACAATGGTGACAAGTGTAAACAACTGTAAGCTAGATAAGTTACAAAAACTTTGCATCAAATAAATTTGCAGAACCTTATTACTTTGCATAAAATAACTTGATCGACCTTTGTTTTAAAAATAATTTGCACTAAAAATAATTTGCACTCACTAAAATCACATGGAGAAACTTAGGATAAAATAACTTTCCCTCACTAAAATTACATCGGGGCAAATTACATCGGGGCAAGAGATGCTTACAATAAGAGGGTGAATTCGAAAATTTGGTTAAATTTTTTTGTAGCCAAATCGCCACTAGTAAAATTTACTTAAACATTGCTTAAATAGTGAAAATTGTTCAACAAAACAATTAATACCTAGTCAACGCTCGAACGAACACTATAGTCCCTACATTACCATGGGCAAGGACTAATAAGGATATCATAAGTGATGATATAAACAAATTAAACATTACTATCATAACTGATGATATAAACAACTTAAACATTACTTAAATAGTGAAAATTTATTATCAACAGAAGAATTAATACCTAGTCAATGCTCGAACGAATGCTATAGTCCCTACATACCTAGTCAACGCTCGAACGAACGCTATAGTCCCTATGTTACCATGGGCAGGGACTAATAAGGATATCATAAGTGGATATCATAAGTGATGATATAAATAATAGCATTAAGCATCTAGATAATGTATATTTCTTTATTTGGTTAGTTAAAGTTACTGGTAACGCTAACCAACATGGTGGTGCATTATGGTGTAGCTTTATTGATGAGAGGAATATCTAGTTATAGAGTTTGGAAATGGTTCAATTCTTAATTTGACGCAAAGTTTAGGTGAAGTAGAATCAAAAGCCTTAACATAATAATTAGGTATGATTCCACTATAGGCCTTAGACATAACAACGCTCAAGGATGTGATCATAAAGGCGGCAATATGAAATCAAGTAACCAATTGGAATGGGTGGCCTAGTGAAAGGTGATTCTTATAGCATCAATGAAGAAGGGCATGCCATATTTTTTTTTGATGTATTTTGATTTTTTTTTAAAACTGTCGATCCACAAAACTATCTGGGTTGGATGTTAAATCTAATTTGGGTTCAACTAGAGTACGCACTTGAATTTTGACTAAACCTACAAGGAAAAGGTTAGAAATATGATTAAAAACATATTTTTCTTTTCTTGCTTGCAAAAATATTTTCCCCTTAAGATGACATCATCATCTTGAATCTTATTGGTTATCTTAAAGTTGATTTGGTTGGTATATGATTAAAAAAAATATTTTTCTTTTCTTGCTTGCAAAAATATTTTCCCCTTAAGATGACATCATCATCTTGAATGTTATTGGTTCTCTTAAAGTTGATTTGGTTGGTACTTCTTTCATTTTGAGACTCATTTTTTACTTTAAAAATCCTTTAATGTACCACATTTAGGAAATCTATTGCAAACAAAATTGATATTTTCATTGGATTGGAGTTGGGATGAGAATTTAATCTTAATCTTTAGTGTGCTTATATACACATCGATGTTGTCTTGAAAGAGGTTCTTGTGCTGGATATAAAAATTTAATTTCAAGGTTCCAAATGGCTCCAAAGAATTGATTACTCACATATAACATTTAGGTATTTCATATACCACAAGAGGTATTTCATATGCCACAAGCTTGGACATCTCTTTGTTAATTTCCACTATAAGGTCGTATCTTTAGCTGCCCCCTTTCCAAAATCCTAATTTTCTCATAGAGGCTCATCTCTCCCTTAACATGTGACTCCATCTGGTGCAAGTACCATGTGTGATAACACTCCACCCTCCCTGTTCAGTACTGTTCCTATGGGTGGTCACACAACATTGACTTCTATGGTTGGTGGCTTCATGGTTTCTATATGTATGGTTATTCCCCCTCTTCTTTCCCCCTCTCCTCTCCCAATCCTTTCTCCTCGAACATACAAGTATCTTACTTGAGGTCATTTTACTCATTTTACGTGTAAGGGCTCATCCTTAACTACCCCCTTTTGAAAAGCTCACTCTACACATAGAGGCTCATCTCTTTATAAATATGTGACTCCATCTACTTTTCATACTAAGTGTGACAACACTCGACCATCTCCATCGAGTTCTCCTCCTATGGGGTGTCATGCAACATTATCTTCTAAGGTTGACAACTTGATGGTTTTTACGAGTATGATTGTTTCCACTCCTCCTTCTTGCTCGTCTCCCTCTCCTCTACTCTCCCCTCCTTTATCTTCTTACTCTCCCATTGCTCCCCTCCACTTAAAATTATTAAGTCTCTAGCATGAAATAGTAGAGAAAGATAAGAAATTTCTAAATATTTCATAACTTACAATCTCACAATTAAACATTATACACTTTATCATATGCTCATAATAGAAGATATTTGATCCCTAATAGACCCCATGGTTTTGAGTAGTTACTTAATTTAGAAAAACAAGATAAACAACTTTTTAGAAACTATGATAATACTCACACCAGGGGTCATGAGTATGATGTAACCTTTTACTAGTTTTTAAGATTATTTATGGTGTAACCAAATAATAACAACACAATACTATATATCAAACAACCGAGACACATGAGATAAATCTTGACCTTTGATTCGTGCATAGTATTACAAATATTCTACAATTTTTACTGGAGGATAATTCTCTATGTGCCACCTAATAATTATTGATAATTAAATTAAAATTTTAGAATCACTATTCCAAAAATAACACTCCTATTGATATAAAAATTCCAAGTCTACAATGGTCGATAATATCTATAAATAAAAACTTTATTCTAGAAGATAATGTTAAATTGTTAAAGGAAGTTAAAAGATAAAACAAGTGAGATACAATGGAAAAAGTGATATAATTAGATATGGAAGAGCCACTGTTACAGATAAAGGTATCATAAACTTTTACAAAAGATATAAATTTGGGAATTTCATATCTACTATTGGAATCATTACAACTTTTCGTCGACAGAAGGTGCCATCCTAAGTTAGATTTGAAATGAAGTTTATCTCATATTACATATTGAATAGATCGTAAAGAATCTAGAGTCCATAACTTAGACAAAAATAACTTTTGGTAAATGTGTCACAAAATATCCTACCACCTTGGATGGATTGGGCGCATATAGTGTTATATAAAAAGGAATGTTTCTCTCAAATTAATCTTCAAAAGATAAAGTTTTGTGGTATTTTATATCCACTATGGGAAACATCACAAATTTTCATGGATGGAAGTTTTTATGTTGAGTTGGATTGCATGTGAGATTGATCTCATGTTAGTTATTGAAAAGAGCATAAACAATCTAAACTATATAACATAGAAAGACATAACTAGCTTCGAGCTAAATCTCAATTTTTCATTTGTGCATACTGCTGAGAATATTTTAATATATTTAGTGGAGGTTAAGTGTCTGCCATCCATATAATATTTTTTACAAATAAATGAAATTTGTAGATTAACTATTTCAAAATATACACAACTATTGATTTAAAAATTTCAAGTCTACAACGGTTCGTAATATTTGTAAATACATACTTCATTCTAAAATAAAAGGTTAAATTGTTAAAAGAAGTCTGGAAATAAAACAAGTCACATACAAGGGTGAAAGAGAAAGATATATAATTAAAAGTAAAAGAAGCTATTATTCTTGATAGAGGTAAAAACTATAATAAAAGATAAAAAAAAATTAGACATTTCATATCTAGTATTGTTTTATTCCATTTATAATAAATATTTTTATGTGTAGTCGAGAGATATGGTAACAAAATTTATGACGGGTAAGTTTATCTATATGAATTTTATAACAAAATAATTGACGTTATATAAATAAGTTAATAATTTATATAAATTGAGCTACATATTGTTTAATAATAATATAATTTAATAAAATAACGATGGTTTCCATGGAACAAAGGCCCCAAGCTAAGTTGGATCTCAAATAACGTTGATATTATTTTGCTTGTTGAAACTTGGGAGCATGAATAATCTAAGGTCCCTAATATAGATTGCTTTACGCTATGGTCTACTTGGAACAAGCGACCCTCCCATAGAGGCATTGGGGGAATAACTTGTTACATTAAGAAGTACATCTCCCCCCATGCTAGGATTTATAAAAACGACCCTCACAACCAATATAGTTGGATAGAGATCAATGACATTAATAATAAAAGGACATACAAAGAAATATGTTATTTTCCCCCCATCAATTCTAACTTTTATAAGAAGAAGAATCTAGATAAAAATAACCCTTACAATGGTTTAGAGAATGATATTTCTAGCCTAAGGAATGAAGGTAATATCCTTTTAATAGGTGACTTTAATGCTTGAACTTGAAGCAACCAAGCTATTATTCTAAGCAATTATTCTAACCCTAATCCTCTTTTGTTAGACGAAGACCCTACTCTGGCTAGTAGGTACAAAAGGAACTCTGAAGACCTTGGGGAAAATTTGTTTGGGTCGGAGCTAGTCAAGCTCTGTAGTGGTCAGGATCTCATAATTTGCAATGGTCTAAAGAAGTTGCCCAATTCCAGCAAGATGACCTACATCCATGGACTTGGTAGCAGTGTGGTAGATTATGTTATTTCCGATCTCCCATTATCCAACAAAATAATAAATTTTGACATCTTAAACAACCACCAGCCTGACTCTGATCATAGGCCTTTACTTATAACTCTCAATTTTGTCATGCATAGAGATCACACAGAAAATAATCCTTATAGCCGGAAGAACTTAATATTTGATATAAATAAAAATGATATCTTTCTAAATGAAATAAAAACTAATTTGCTTCCTTTATCTAGTATAAACAACATAGAAGACCTCTGTCATAATTTTACTACAACCCTCTCATATTCTATTAATAGGTTCTCAATTGAAGTTTCAAATAATAAAATAAATAACAAAACCAACCCATGGTATGACAAAGATTGTAAAAATGCAAGGAGAGCAATTAAGGAAGTTGTTGATTAATCTCTTAAAATGCACAAGATAAAAATATACAAAACCCTAACTAAAAGGAAAAAGAGGTAGTACATTCGTCAAAGACATGAGAACCTCTTACACCTTTCTAAGGTAGCTCCTCCAAAAATTTGGAGGCAGATTCTGATGAGGAAGACTAAAGATAATAATAAAATTGATCTTCACGATTGGAATTCTTATCTTAAAAAGCTTTATGAATCTCCAAATGTCATGGATAACTTGGAAACCCTACCCACAATGAAGGAAGTATTCTCTTTATAAGACATTAAGTTTGGAGTTAATCACCTCGCTAATGGAAAAGCTAAGGACATTGAAGGTTACCAGGCAAAAATCTTAAAAATTGAACGTCCCATCCTCATCCCCCACATCCACAAGCTTTTCAACCAAGCTGTCAAGCAACAATTCTCTAAACCTTAGAGTGAGAACCTCATTATCCCTATTCTTAAAAGTGGGGATACAAATAACCCCTCTAATTATCGGACAATTATGATCAGCCCTCTCTTGGCCAAGTTATATGGCGGTATTTTGGAAAAAGAAGTTAAGCATTTGGCTTGAAAGTGAAGGTAAGTGGGCTAAAGGTCAAGCAAGTTTCAGAAGGCATCACTCAACAACATACCACCTCATTATACTGAAGATCATTGTGGAGGAATGTCGTAATGATAAATCCAATTTCTTTTGTTGCTTTGTTGACTTTAGAAAGGCTTTCGATACGGTTCCTAGATACAACCTTCGGAATAGATTAGAAGAGCTAAAGGTTCCTCTCGAGTTGAGAGCTCCCGCTATAAGGTTATACGAGAATGTAATTGCCAAGCTTAAGAGCCATGAGGGGTGGTCAAAAGATATTAAGTGTAATATCAGAGTTAAGCAAGGTTGCCCCCTCTCCCATACCCTATTTGACATTTACATTGACAAGCTCGAAGGCTATTTAGAGGAAGTAGGATGTGCTGACAGGATCTTAGCTGAGGTTGTCATCATCCTTTTTCTCTATGCTGACAATATTGTTCTTCTCGCAAGGTGCCCATCTGATATTGATAAGTAGCTCTGGCTTCTTAAGGATTTCTACTCCACCATGGGTATGACTCTTAATAATGACAAAACAAAAACTATGATTATCAAATCCAAGAAGGACACTTATGCTAATTTTATGTATGAAAATAATAACTTGGAGGAAGTGTATTCTTACAAGTACGTAGGAATTGATATTCATAAAATGCTCAACTGGAACTATAGAATTGAGAAAAGGATTAATGTGGGGTGGAAAGCTTATTTTGGTCTTGAAAATAATTGTAAAATGGCAAACCTCATAACATGCGATAAAAAGAACTTCCTCTTTGAAACTTTAGTCACTTCTGTTATCTTATATGAATGTGAGGTTTGGGGTTGTAGCATCTATAGAGAATCCTAGAGAAATATTGAGCACATCCAGAAGCGTTTTATAACGTATAACCTGAAAATTAAAAGTAATACACCCTATCATATTCTCCTTATTGAAGTAGGTCTTTCGCCTACTGAGAGCCTAGCTATGATTAGGCTTCTGATGTACAAGCACAAACTCAATAACATAGGCGATCATAGACTTCCTAAGCTAACTTTAAATTCCAGCCAAAACCACCTAAGGCTCAAGCGGGGGTGGTATAAAGACATGAGGCCCTGGTTAAACTATTGGGAGATCAACAAGAATGATGCATTGCAAGACATTAATAACATTAAAGATATTGTTACTTCTAAGTTTAAAGAAAAATTGTGGTGTGAGAAAGATTTAGAGGCTAAAAGAAAATTAAGTTATTATAAGAAGGCCATCAACCCCACCCTAGAGGATCAAAAGTATCTCTCTATTTTAACTAGCTCAAAGAAGAAAATCAATCTAGCAAAGATTAGAACAAATTCTCATGAGCTCCATAGTGAAATAGGCCATTGGACAGTTCCTAAAACACCATGGATGGAAAGGATCTGCCATCTATGTGAGAATAGGAACATCGAGGATGAAAACTACTTCCTCTTAGAGTGCCCCACATACAACCACATTAGATCTCAATTTCATAATCTTTGTCACAACACTGACCTTCCTAACCTTTTACAATGTCAAAATTACAGTGAGCTCACGAGGCTTCTCTCCAAGCTTTTTGAGCATAGGAATAAAATCTTAAATCAAAATAGATAATTTGCTTCTTTAGTTCCGATAGATTAAAGTTTGGTCTCAGCGGACGTTAACCATCATCATCATCATCATCATCATCATCATATTGAAATTTATATTGTGCAATATTCTTGTATTTTAAATTGAAAATTATATAAATTTTAATTTGTATATTAGCATATCATCATAATTTGGTGCCTTTGATGTTTTGATGATGATTCCACAACTCTGTGATTTCATAACTTGTTTGTGCTAGCCTTCATTTATGGTGACTAGCTAAAAGAATTAATCTAAACACTAAAACATGTAGAGGAAATGTGGAAGGTTTGATAACCTGCATTTCATCACTATTATGTGGATGATCCATCAATATGCTAGTTTAATTCTACCTAAAATATTGTGAGATGTAATTTGTCTTAAATAATATACACTCCTTCTTAGTTTCTAGGTCAATATGCATGTGTTGACATCCCTAAGGCCCCATGGTCACATCACCAAAGTAGTATGAGGTGAGGTGGTGTCTTTAATAGTCTAGGAAACCAATAAGGGGGATGGGCAGTGACTAAACTAAAAAATTTCAACATTTCACAATGGTAAATTTCCTAGGATAGAAATTCAACCCCTCCTCCTCATTCATTAAATTTCAAACAATTTGACGGCCCCAACGTGTCTTCTCCACCATCAATTTTGAATAGTTCATTTGACACTCTATGGAACTTGTTATATGTTTATATACTAGTGGATATCATTAAATGATGTCTAATTTTAGCCACTATGAACTACATGGGGGCCAATGAAGTGAACTATTATTCGTGTCTTAGTTCTCGAAATATTTCCCTAATATAGCAAGAAGTTAGTGATTACTCCCTTTCATAACACCACACTACTCTTTCTCCCCCACAAAAAAAACATCCTTCCCCATTCTCACAATAGCTAATGTCCCTTAACCTATTGGTTTATCATTTTCTTCCTCTGCCACATTTCTCCCAACTCTAAAGGTGTAATGTAATCCATATTCTCCTATTCCTTCTCTTATTAACCAAGCTCCCTCAACATATCAAATTCCCAAAAGTACCATAAGTAAGAGGAATAGACATTATTATGAGTATGAATAAGACCAAGTGTGTTTTTTGGAAAGGAAGGACATCCCTCTCTCCAAAATCATGGATTTGAGTAGAAAAACCCTAGTTGGGTACCTCACTAGGCATTTGAGAAACAATCCAATCAAGATCTTAGGCTTAGGAAGGTGGCTCTCATATTCTTAGAAGCAAGATATTGGATACCTCCCTTCCTATTCACATTCCTCCTAGGGGTTAGGTCACCTTCATCTTTTAGTTAGAGAAGGATTTCAATTCCATCATGAAGGCTTAGTGGTCTTGGGGAAAAGCAGGGCTCACTCTTATACCCTAGTATATTAATTTTAATCCCTCAAAGAAACTTGCAGATTCCTTTAGGATTTAGGATATTCTCCAATGGTTTTTCATGTCGCTATGATATGAACACATTTCTTAAAGTTATTGTGATAGCCCTATGTTTTGTTTTTCTATGGACATGAGTATTTTTAAACTATTTAATTATTGTTGACGTTCATGGCTATGGAAGACAATATTAAACCTCTCTAAGTAGTGCATTGGCTAATCATTAGAAAGAAAATTAAATGCACAAATGGGACATTGGTTAGGCTCTTCCAATCCTTTGGTAAAGCCTCAATGAATCTCTTTCGCAAGATCACTATCACAAATCCCATCCATCCATAGTGCACAGAACAAGGGACCATGTGAAAGCACATGGGTAATGATGATAGGGCCTACTCCAATTTGGCCCATATATTAATAGAAGACATTCCATTCATAGAGAGTATGTTTGGAGACACTATACATCTAGGTAACCATGGATTCAAAATAAAATAAACAAAAAGTTTATAACCGATGACTTGGTTAACAAGGGAGGGTTGAAGCCCTTATAATTATAATCCCATACAATGTTTGTGGACTAAAGGATTAAGAATAATTCTTAAAAATTGTACTATATTGTTGGCAAGTGTGCCACATGTTATAATGAAAATGATCAAATAAATATCCACATAAGGATCATTAGCTAATTCTTCTAGTAATATTGAATAATGGTAACGAAATTGAGTTATCAAAAGAAAATGACTATAATCATATCAGCCATATAGAGACATATGAAAATTATGGACTTAGTGGTAGTGTTGGTTCACTTTAATTGTTAAGATGTGAGGATAGAATGCAAGTATAGTGATAGGAATAAAGATCCTATTAGTAAATATGTTAGTAAGAAATTAATTTCTTGGGGTGTATGTTACATGTGGTATCAAATTGAGGTTCAAAATTGAGGCCCAAGTGCCAAACCACAGCTAAAGGAATTGTCCATAAAATGTTATGTTAAGGAAAAAATAATTATGAATTTGTTTTTCATCATGTACAATAGTAGGAAGAAAGGACTGCAGTGATGGCATAATCCTTTGCCAAATCTCCTACTGAAGGAGTCTAGGTTTGGGTTTAGTTGGGAGATGAAACATTGCCTCGAAAAAACTACCTTCTTGTGATACGTCTCTATTTCTATGAAAATATATGTTATTTTAGATTGAACTATTTTTAGTTGTGGTGGCTAGAAAGCCATAATGAACTCTATTTGAATATATATTATATATATATATATGTAATGTATGTATGTATGTATATAAACTGGAAATTAGTTTAAAAAAGAAAACAATTTAGTTAAACAGATAATTTTCCAAATCTAGAAATGAATGAGGATAGATAAGATCAAGACAGACTTCCCTAAAATCACTCCTATAAATCCATAGGCGTTGTTAATGATATTTAATCTAATTGAAGAGAGAAATATATTAAATCCCTCATGATAGGAGAAAACATTGAATAAGGGTTAATAAAGCGCCAACGGAGAAAAATGCAAGCTTTAACAAAAAAGGGGAGATAAGTTTTCGAAATATAGGAAAAAGCCTATGCGATTGGGCTAGTAGGCCCTAGAAAGCAGGACATCGCTAAGAAAAAACTACTAGGGAAGAAAGGCATAAAAAACCTTGACTAGATTCACAAGACATTGTTGATTCAAAGGGCATGACTGTCTCAGCTCGAGGGGAACTGGTGGTAGCAATTCAAGGTTGGGTGGATAGTGTTTCTTCCAAGTGAATTTCCAGTCGGTACATGGTTAGCCATTTCATTTATTTTCTGGTAGCAAAGGTCTATGCTTGGATAATTTTAATGCATTGAAATTTTTTTGATTTTTGGTAGCTACAAATTTTTGGAATCATATAGTTTGATTAATATGGAAATTGAGTAGCTAAGAAATGCATTTTGTAGTGACAAATTTCTACTGTGCGAAAATATCAATATATCCATGTTATTGAAGTAATTAATTTTTGTGATGCCAATATCAATATTATATGTTATTGCCGAAGTATAATTTTGTTATAAATATGGTGTGACTAGGGTAGTAGAGTGATTCCATGGAGTAGTAAATACAAATAATTGTGGTTCCACGATTGCTTAAGTATATACTAGTAATTTTATTGCTTTTTCTTATATATAGTATACACTCCTATATTTGATCATCTGCAGAGATTTAGTCGTCACTTGGGTCTTGTATAATTGTGATTATCGAAGATACATTACATCTATTCCAAATAGAACGATCCATATTTCTAGTGAATTGGGTGAAGTGTATGATATATGCATTAATATGTTCAATAAAGAAATATGAAAAGAACAAAACAACCAAATTGTTTCTACTTGAGTAAAATAGAACCATAATGGGTTCTGCAAGTTAAGTATTATATGAAATTAGAGGTCATATTGAGGGGAGGAGTTGTGACAAAAGAAAAGAAAACTAACATGATCCTCTCAGTGGCTATGAACTACATTGGTTGAGACCATTAATTGGTTAGAGTGCAGAGTAAAACTACAAGTTGTAGTATCAATTTCCATTTGAATAATCAATATGTTTGGTTGATACAATAAAATATGGAGAGAAGGGGGAGGAAACCTAATTAGTTAAATGTTAAATCCATGATCTCGCATGAGGTTGAGAAGAATTAAGAGGAGACCTATATGAAATGAATAGGAACTTAAAATCTAATAAGAAATAGGTGCATTTCAATATTAACAGTAATTGTGTATGAACATTCAGTTTTATTTCTACATGCATAATAAGTGTAGTTAACCTTGCATCGAAATTTAAATACAAAAATCGTTGCCTCATATCGATTCAAATTTTGTAGAAAAGAATATTTGAATATTTAAATTAAAATATATTTAATATTTCAGAGAACAAATTAAAAAAAAAGACATATATCACATATGTTAGTAGTTCATATTCCAAGAATAGTAGCTTACAATAAAGACCTAAGAGGTATATGGATGTGTGAGGATAATTCATGAAATTAATATTTTGAATGTTTGTATTAACCAGAAACATAGGAGTAGACAAGTAATATATATTATAAATTGATTGAGAAGTCTAGAATACCCAGGAAAGTTCAAACGGCTCGATCCCGCCCGAATACTTAAGTTTAATAGAAAACTATAGTTCATAAAACAAAAAACAAAATAACAAAAAAAAAAGTGAACAGTTGATTTACGTAAATAGGTCCCTTTGGAAAATAATAGTAAACATAGATATGTTGCTACGAAGAGCTAGAACCCTGAAGGGCATCAACTCTCAATGATGGAAAATCGCGGAACTAGTTAACATAACAACATAGATAGACTCCACTACAAGGCAGATGTCATTCAGCAAGAAAGGAACCGTGAAGACCAACCTGTCAAGTGGAAGGTTGATCTAGAAACAAATGAATCTTTCAAGGTATAATAATAGGAAAATTCTAAGCTGTTCCTCATAGATTCTAGTGCAAACTTGAAAGAAAAACAATACCATTAAGTTTAAAATGACGGAAAAGCATTTTTTGACCAAATAAAATGAGGGAAAACATCTTATGATATAACACGAGTTAGGCTAGGAAGAAATGTACCTGAAGGTGCATAATGTTTCATTTTTAACTTGTGTCGAGATCCTTGACACCATTAGTATAGAGACAAATGCAAGGACAATTTGGCTTAATTGAAAGAAGAAAAAAATAATAAAATGAATATGAAAAAAATAATTTGCTAACAACCCACATTCCAATTATCCACCTAAGTACTTCAAGTATTTTGAAAACAGAAACAAAACCCCTCTTGTAAAATTTCATGGCTAAGGAAGCGAAAGAAAATGTGGGGAAATTCCAATATCTTACGAGACCCTCGTAACTACCCTTTTATTTTGAGGGAAAATGGGGGAAATGACCTTTTGGGTCGTAACTCTGTAAAATGAGGAAGAATCAACATTTTTAACCAGAAGAAAATGCAGAATGGTGAGGATTAAAACTAAAAAATAACATATTTGACGCACGAGATTACTTGAAAGTCTCTAAAGACGAAGAAAAAAACTACTAAGAAGTTAATATTCACAAGCTAGAAAGGGAGTGATGGTTTTATACACCATCACAAGCTACATAGGGGTTAGAGGCGAGTGGCGGATGGTTGTGGCCCCAACAATATTTGCAAACACACAAAGAACACACTGACCCAAAGAAAATCATTAGCTACAATTCATAAACTAGTTAAGGCACTGGGAAATATAAATGAAACTAACCTTAAACAAAGAGGGGGACTTTGGAATGTACATGTATCCCAGCGTTAATATATCCTCAAACGAGAACAAATAAGAATTCCATGATTGAGGTGCCCAACAGTTCAGGATCCAACACAAAACTATGAAGGTGTGGCACCACCTTTGCATCAAGGAGGAATTGCACATGTTTGATTTTACCAACAATAACACATTTGGGAGCTTTTGAGTGGCAACAAAATCCAGAGAAACGACATGAAACCAAAACACCTAAACAATGACCATTACACTTGAGAAGAACTAATTGGGTGATTAGGATTAGTCATACGGAATTGAATCTACACCCTTGGATCCTGGCAATAAATCCTCATTTTCCACGTGTTGTGAGTGGTACTTCTTCATGTGAAGATCACATGAAAACCAGAGGAAAAAGGGTATGTGTACGAGGGTAAATTTTGTGAGGATCCCTAGGAGAACTGATATATGCTCCAAAACCTTGGAAAACATGTCGTGTACATTAAGGATTAATCAATTGGTATTCCACCAATGTATGCCACTAATTAGGAGTGTAGTGCGTTGCAATAAACGAAAATTTCAAGGTAGCCAGGTAACACATAGACCCCAATTCATATATGTGTATACAACCACAATCATAAAGTGACATAAGTGGTTATGTGTTAACTGAGAGTGTTTTCAAAATGATCATATAAGAGTAGACAAGTAATGAAGAAGAGAATAAACCTTTTATCTATTATCAAATTATGTTTAGAACCTTGGAATATGTACATATGTTGTGCAGTAATAAGAAAGCATATAATATATACATACATATATATATGTATACATACATATATATATGTATACATATATAATTGTATAAATAAATTAAAACAATTAGGAATGGGTTTACGACAAAATGGTTTTGGAGCCTAGTTTAAATATTGGGCCTACATGGAATCATTATAGCCAAATGAATATATGAAATGTGATACTGCTAACAGTGGAATTTATTTTTATATAAGGTACACAAGTGAAGCGAGCCACTAAAGTATGGAAAAGAATTCCCGTCGAGCAATAACATGTGGTGATGATATATATGTTGAATTGGGAGGAGGAAACACTCCACCAAATGCTCAGTTTATGGATGTGATTAGAAATCTCCAACATGAACTGACTCATCTGAGAAACAACAATCAATGTATGTTGTTATTTAGAGAACAACATGAACGAATGATAAGGGAGTTAATTGAGAAGTCTAGCCATAGAAACATATAGTTAGAAAAGTTGAAAAGGAAAGAGGTGGCAACGGAGTCAAAGAAGTCTGAATGTGGATGATAGTCATGTAGGATGTATCTAGACTCATGAAAGAAAAAGAATAAAATGAAGTTATAAGGAGAGTTTTGGAAAATCAAACCCCCTACTTTTGGTATGGAAAAAGAGGAAGATGTTGAAGCTTGGATTCTTAACATGATCAAATATTTTTAGGTATATGATCATGAGAATAATTTGAGGACCCCATTAGCTATTTACGAGCTACAGGGAAAAGCTAATCTCTGGTTGGAAGAGGCTAAAAGTGTACATATGCTAGAAGAAAATATAATTTTTTGGGAGGAATTTCAAAAATAATTTAAGTCCTGGTACTTGAGTGAACAATATTATGATGACCATGCTAAGGAATTTCATGAGTTAAGGATGGGACAAATAACTTTGGATGACTTTGTATCCAAATTTATAAATCTACTATAGTATCTGCCCTCTTTTAAAGAAGAAAAGGTAAAAGCACAACAAATTTTGAAGTTCTTTCCAACCTCTTATAAAGAAAGGATTGAGTTTGACAATCCTAAATTAATGGATGAGGTAGTAAGAAAGGAGAGGTTATGTTATCACTAGTCAAGAAAAGGGGTGAAGGTGTAAATGCATGGAAAAACAAGGACAAAACCAAGTCTGTAATGGGTGACAAAAGACATAAACCTCCTTACCTCAATTATTTTGGGAAGGATTGCTAATGGAAGAAGTTAAGTAAGGGAAATGCACCTCAGCCTACACAACCTTACAGTTGGTCGAAGCCCATGGAATTAACTAACAAAAGGACTTATGTGACCAAGGAAAAGGAACCCCTGAAGTGTTGTGTTTGTGGAAAATAAAACTTACTAAGGGACTTCCCACATAAGCCATGAATTTCCCAGAATATTCAAGCAATTCATGAAGCAATGGTCGTTAATGATGTTGCTAGAAATATTCCCATGATCACTACAACACTAGAAGAAAGTCACGAAGAGCATGAATCCACTATGATAGAGATTGAAATAACCATTTTAAACCAAATGGTGTCTATTTTAATAGATCCATGGGCTAGTCTAAGTTATATTAGTACCTAAATTGTGAAAATATGTAAATTAAAATCTAAAAAATTTAAGAATGCATGGTTGGTACAGTTAGTGTTAGGTACGAAAATAAAGGTGAACATTTGAATAAAATAGTGTTCCATTTGTTTAAATGGTTATCTCACATAAACATATTTAAATATTCTTCTCTTAGTATCGTATGATTTATTGATAGGCATGGATTGGTTGGAGGAACAAGGAGCTGCCATAAAATGTTTAGAAAAAACAGTGAATTGTAAAGGTCAAAATGGGAAAAATCAGTTGAATAGAGGTAAATAAAAACTAATAGTAGTCTGAAAAATGTTAGTGTAACAGCATAAAATAAGTTCAAGGAAAGGATGTGAGATATATATGGTGCAGGTGGAAACTAACTAACAACAAACAATAAAAGAAAATTTAGAGAACTTGCTAGTTATCATTAAATTTTAGGATGTTTTCTAAGATGAAATACCAGGTTCACCCCCTCGTGGAGACATATATTTTTTCATTGACTTGTTACCATTTACCAACCCCGTGTTTAGAGCTCCATATCGAATGACCATACCAGAACTACTAGAATTGAAAATGTAGTTACAGGAGCTATTGAAAAGGGTTACATTAGGCCTAATGTGTCACCATGTGGGGGACCTATATTACTTGTCAAGAAAAGGGATAACACATTTAGAATGTTCATTGATTATTGTTAGTTGAATAAGCTAAATTTCAAGATTAAATACATGTTGCCATGAATTTATGATATGTCTGATGAAGTGATCGAAGAAGCTATATTTTAAAAAATTGATTTAAGAACTAGCTATCATCATTTCTGAATAAAAGATGAAGATATTCATAAGGAAAGTTTCAGAACCAGATATGGTGACTATGAGTTTGTAGTCTTACCTTTTAGTCTCACCAATGCACCCACAACCTTCATTTGTTTAATGAACAATGCACTCCAAAAATATATCGATCATTTTTTTTCTAGTACTCATAGATGAAATCTTAGTGTATTCTCAAAAAGAAGAAGAACCCAAGAAACATATGAGGTTAGTGTTACAAATGTTAATAGAACATCAGTTGTATGAAAATCTCAACAAATGTGATTTTTCAAGGATATAATACAATATTTAGGACATGTGAATTATAAGGAAGGGCTATCTATTGATCCTGAAAATCTTACAACTATTATGAATTTGCCCCAACCTATTACGACTTATGGCACCACATTCTTTGGTTTGCTTGATATGGCGTGTTGTAGCCTAAAGGAAAATATAACAAGAGGTTGTATCTCATGTAGTTCTTCATTAATGAAAGGATTTTCAATGAATGTGGTGTCATAAGCCTTATATTAGTAGGTATAGAAGGCAAGGCCAATTTGGATGCATTCTGTATCTATAACATTTTCCTAAAGAAATAGTGGGAACATTATTTGGTTACATACGTGTCTTGATAGATGGAAGTATGTTCATAAAATTCCCTATTATTTAAAGTTTATAGTTCGGTTGATGTTAGGCCCTAGAGTGCAATAAGTTCTTGATTATTGTGTGTGGTCTCAATATTTGGTCAAAATGTATGATTCTTCTCCAATATGTATGTTGTTTGAGATGAAAATCATATATGTAAATCATAATGGAGGAGCATCTATGAATAATCTGAATTATAAATGCTAGAAAGTTTCTACAATGAATAACTAGTAGTTGTTCGTTGTTATAGTAATGAAGGATGAATTGCGGCAATATCATTTGACAACCAATCTTAATGGTATATATTTCTTAGTTGGAATTATGAGTTTGCAACAAGGAGGCCATAATGATGTTCTAGCATAATAGAGAGTTTTTGGAATTTCATCCAAAAGCATGGAAATGATATTCCTTGTGGTAGAAATTGACATTGGTTGGAGATGGACAAACAAACTACAACTTTTATTATATTGAATCAAAACTAGGACCATACGGAAATATGAATCACATATTATATTTGGAGGAAGTCTAACATGGTGTTTGTATATTATTTATATTGGTCATTGATATTTTTGAGCTTAATCTTTACCTAGAGTTAGTACTTGGGAGGTGTATTGTAAGAGCATTTGATATTATAAAAGCTTGTACCTATAGCCTCCCTAATATGGAGAAAGTAAATAGTATGTAACGATATCTATGTATTATGTAAAGTTAATATCATTGTATGAGTCTTCTAAGAATGCATACCCATTATCCATGTGTCATTGATGATCTAGATAGCTTGTTTAATATAGTGCTCAACCTCTAATAGAGTATGGGCCATGTGTCAGTTGAATTCTCTATGAGTGGATTGTGTTGGTTGTAAACAATGGGGCATGATAGGCGTAAAAACTTGAAGGATCCTATGCATTTAGGTTGATTTCATTTAGAATATGAATGACCCATGCACTTGAAGGAGATCATAGAGGGTTGGTAGATGCAACACTTAGGTACCCATTTATTTTGTTGGATTTCCACTCCTTTATGTGGATGTTGACAATTTGGTAATGTCTACATGATCGAGGAATGAAACGAAAATGCCAAGTACCTCCTATTATATCGCTTACCACTTAACAATTTCCTGAACTTTTCATTGAATTTTATTCATGTTTTTTCCAGTCTACTATACTCAGGTGGTATATGTCGTCTTTGCTGGAAATAACACTGAGGGGGGGGTGAATCAGTATTATCACATCAATATAACTTTTTCATTTTCATACTCTGATTCATATACACTACTTCAGTTAAGGATAACCGCGTATATACGCAATTGTGTTTAATGCAGCTAGCGTATATTCAATAAACTTATGATTCAGTTAGTTGATCTTCAATGATAGCCTTAGAACATCATTAACCATATTAACAGTAAACAGGTGCAGTAAAACATAAAAGATCATCACACATAAAGAGCACACATGAACACCACGATATAAGGTGGAAACCCAATGTGGGTGAAAACCACCTGCTGCAATTTGTTTCTATCTTCCTTTAATAAGAAACTTCTTTCACAATGTACTTGTGCATTCCTTTACCAGCACGCAAGATGCAACCTACAGAGGGCTACAACCCTCTCTCGTTCTCCAGCTTCTTCTGGAAGGGAGCTACAATCCCTTAGCTCTTGTACTAGCTGAAATACTAGTACGTAGGTGCTGACCTACAGAAGGCTACAACGTTCTCTTTACTTCCAGGGACCACGTTTCATAAATTTTCAGACTCGATCCATAAATACAAAATAAATACAATCATCAACTATACCTGCATCATCAATCTCTGAATCACCCAATACTGAAACCTGTCATCAAAACATAGTTACCAGAACACAGACTAGAGCCCAGAACTGTGCAACAACCACTAGAACCAATAGCAACCTGAAACATCAAATTTCATACTGTATACGCTACTTGACTTTGTCAAACCAGCATATACATGCCTTTCGTCCAGAGCGAACCCACGTACAGATCTAAAGATAATTACTCATACCTTCGTTACAATTTCCAACTTCAGATATACATCACAAATCCATAACCAGTATGCTCGATCTCATTCCTCATCAAATGCACAACACATCTGCTCACTTAGCCTAATGATCTTCTCCTTATATAGGTTTAGCCTTTTGTCAATACCATGGTCCAAAACCATGTATAACCAATACCTTGGACCCAATACTTGGGTTCAATACTTTAGACGAAATACCACGGACCAATACCAAAATACCATGAACCAAATACCACAGACCAAAACTTAAATTTTCGACATGCACACGCCTTTCCTTCTGTGAACCTGTGTGTGTACGTATACGCACCTTTTGTTCTTCTCACCCGTGTATATGCACTTTCATCAAGGTTAACCTGCGTATACCTCTTTCTTGACCTACTGAACTATGATCCGTCATATAATTGAGTTTTGACCTGCATCATACCTCCGAGTGAGTTGCCATCAAGGACAACACCTGTATCATAATGCCAACAATCTTGACATTAATTTCTTGCTGTTGGAGATCTATTTCTAGCAATGCAAACTCCACTTCCAATAGGCATACCATTTGTTCCAATACTATAAACCAAATTGCATCTATTGTTTAACACACTCACTAGGAGTATAAACACATGTTGTAGCAATACTTACAAACATTTTGGTCAATGCACCTGCTAGAGCATTATTTCCCATTTTTGGAAATGGACTCATACAGCTTGTCTATTGTAAATAAGTGTCTATCTACAAAAGACTCCTCACTGCCAAGAGGGTCCACCACCTACTTCTATGATCTCTTATCATATTTATATTTTCTAAACCTTTTCCCTTGAGTAGAAGAAAAAAATAGTACAAAAAAATAGAGTGAGCTATTAGAATGTCATTTGTACTTCATAGACTGACGAAAACTGGTTTCGTTAATAGAGTAAACTGATGAAACCTAATTGGGATCTTGTATTACCAAAAATCTGAACCATTGATATTTGTAGAGTGAACTCTAATCACAACATAAAAAATATTTCTACATGGTCTGTCGTTATTAGTAATTGCACAAGAACATAATCACTAACAATAATTTTTCACTTCACAATTATGGAGATGAACTTGGTGGTATTGTGGCAGTCTCCACAAACACAAAGGTTCTTTGTGATTTAGATAATTCTTTAAAATTTCGGTTTTATAAATATTCATCACCATATTGTCCAAATCCATATTTGTTTGTGACCATTGCAATATTGTCTCCTCAACAGAACACTTTATTATCACTGATATACAATCACCCATTTGTCTTGACCTATCTTGTGAGATCATGAATGAGATCATAAATAAAAAAAAGGAGACTGGAATATAGATCATAAATATCAATAGTAGATACACTTGGAAAATTTATTCCAACTCCCAACACTCCTTCCCCCCCTCCTGCCTGAGTTTAAATAAGGAAAATGAAATTTTCATTATCTAGGCTACTAAAGTTCTTTATTCAATGTTTATTTTCTACCATCCGTTCGACATTATACAAATTCTAAGAAGTTTAAGAATTATTCTAGCATATCAAGCATCCCTGTCCACCTTATTTCAATTGTGGAAGCCCCTTTCTAATACTTGAAGCTCTCTAGATGCTCCAACTAGCATCTCAAATGCCTTTCTTATAGAATCACTCCTTGTCTTAGGAAAATATATGGTGATTTACAACCTGGACAGAGGCAAATTTCTGGAATGACATATTCACGTATTAGTTGTAACATGATCTAGTAAGAATCATTAATCAATGTTTGTTGAACAATTGTCTCTTGAAAAGAAATTATGGAACCTTGTGAAACAACTACATGAAACCTTCGATGTAATGCTCAAATAACAAAAGAAATTGATGATTTTACTTTCCATGAAATTCATAGAGGAAGGGAATAATGAGAGGGAAAATAATTTTGTGATCATGTCTCTGCCATGTTCAAGCATATATGAAAGTTTTGCAATAGCTACATATATGTGAGGTAGCATAGAAATGCTTTCTAGAGGTGCATGAGGTATCCATTTTCTTTGTTGTTTTCATTTTTTCCCCCTTTTCCACTAGAAAATATCTTTACTTTTAAGCTTGGTCATTTTTAAAGTATCTATAAAAACCGTATTTTCACTTCCATAGTCTCCTAGAACATTCGAGCCTCTAGTCAAATCCCTATAAAATCCATTCAATTCATTATCTTCTCAGTTGATTCTTGAATATAGACAAATAGGCCCACACAAATATGCAATATTGAGGCAACAGCTTGTCATGTTACCTTTGTGGACCCTCCATCCAATTTTATTGAGTGTGAAATTCTTCTTTTCTTAACAGTAACCCAACCTTTGACCTCTGTTAGGTAGGCTTGTTTATGAGAAAATGACTTTTTTTGGCTCCACTAATTTTATATAACAAAACATTGTAGATAAGCTTGAGATAATTTTGAAATTCTCCAAATCTCGTTAATGAAGTCCACAACTTGGCCCAGGACTTACCTGAACGATTCATCTTTTACAACATAAGGCTTCAACCAAGACATGTATAATGCTTGGAGCTTTTCATGATTATCTATTTCCAGTGACCTTGAGGGTTGTTGAGGAAGGATTCATGGTTGTAACCACTCCATGTCTCTCCTTTCCATTGTTTTGGAGAGGCAAATTTCAGATGAAGAGGGTGTATTACAATTGAAACTAAATACCACTATTGAATATTTTACATGATATATTTCAAAACATGCTAACTTACCAACAACTAGAATTGTCTGTGAAAATGAGATTTTGGCTCTTTTCTTCAAATTCTCGTATGTAAAATTAGCTTTCTCACATTGAATACACCATCCCGTAGAAGTAGCTTAGATGTTGAACAATATCACATATGCTCCATTGAAGTGTCTCAAGTGGACGAGGAGGTCAACCATGCATGCATGATGCTCCACTCTAGGGTTAACATAAAAATTTCTGTTAATTGAATCGAAGTGCTGCTAGCCTTCATCTACTAGCCCTTCATGGCTACGAGAAGACAAAATAACAATGAATATTATGGCCTACCTTAATGTATTTTTCTCGTATTTCATAAAAGATTGTCAGAGCATCTTCCTCATGCTCATGTATTCGATACCCACACTCCAGAGCCACTAAATCAACACATGAATGAAAAATAATTTCCATGATAATAGAGTTAGGCTTCACCTTTGTAACTTGCATTCAACTAAATAGGTTCAAGGATTCAACACTATGAACAAAATGACTATATCTCACAATGATCGCACTCCATGTAATTACATCTGGGCTCATTACTATAATTTTGAAGCTGACAAAATATTCCTAACACCTCATCAAAATATCCATTCAATTCATAACAAGAAATTAGTAGATTCCATTAGATCAAATCCCTCTTTGGCATATTGACAAACACTTTGTATGCATCATCCTATTTTTTTGCTGCAGCATTGCTAATTTTGCACAGGAAGTGAGAGCACTGGCACTAGTGACTAAATTGTCTTTCTCTCCATCTAGCTACATTTTAGAAAACGTCTCACTGCACCTTTTCTGTTAACATTCTACTCATACTTAGATATCATCGCGATCCAAATTATCACATCAGGTTTCAACATTCCGAGCTACATTTCATCAAGTAGCTTTCCTGCCTTTTCACAATTTCTAATTTTAAAATATACTTTATTCATGGTGTTCCATGTAACCATGGATTTCCCTTCCCTGATCCAACATTGCAATCTCAGTGCATGCCTTAAGGACAATTTGAAAGGTACATCTCCATTTAGTCCTCCCTGTTGCGTTTGGTAATACAACTTTAGGGCTTCCTGGTAGTGTCCATCCCTGACACAGCCTTTGATGATAACATTCCATGAGGACACGTTTCGCTTGGGAAGTTTTTCAAACACCTCGCATGTTCCCTTCATACTTCCACAATAAGCATACATGTAGGAAGTGCAACTAGATCACTGAAAAAGAGGCAAATTAGTGATATGGGCACTTCAATCTTCATGAGCAATTGTGGCCTTGAATCGATATCAGATTCAAGCTAGTACACATTTATCTCCAGCTTAAGCCATTTGGGCTTAAACAACTCCATCAACATCACACTAGGATTCAATTACAACATAATGTGCCTAATAACCAATACCCTTTCGGTGAGATTGACCCATGAAAAGGAAGCTACCGACCCTCTAGAAACTAGCTATCTTTGTATCTCTTGTTTGAGTTCAAATCTATTTAAATCCCACCATACTTCCACTTCATTTCTCTTAAAAGAGTCCATTAATGCTAATTATTGGCATAGGACTCTAGTTTTCCCATCTGTTATAAAAGGACCTTCCAAAACTACTACAGATTTTGATCCTTCTCTTTCCTCTTTACCCTCTTTCTGAGATGTCTCTGGTCCAGAATGCAAATCCAAGTTTGGCTACGACTAGTTTCTGTCATTGTTGGGAGTTGGAACTTTTGTTAGTCCCGTTAAGTAAGGATGTTAGGTATGGGGCGGAAGAATTCCACTAGAGGTGAGAATCAAAGAAGAACCTAGAGTGAATGTGTGAGAAATGGAGGATTCCAAAAAATATGCAAACATAGTAGGAAAATAGGTAGAGCTAAATCCAAAGGGGTACTCAGTGTATGGAAAACTAGGTCACTACATTAGATATGAAAATGTTACAATGAGCAATGATGAGAACCTAGCAAGCGGCCTATATATATCTGCTTGTAATGTAGAATGCCTTGCCCTTGTCCTATACTGAATCATGTATGGGCAACAACCACAAAAACTGGTGATTCTATCCTCACAAGTGCATATGATTCCATTTCAACTACAAGAATTGGTCCTTCAGTGTGAGATGAGGGAGGTAGATTTATTATTTCACCAGCCATTTTAAGGCCCACAAGGGAGGAATATTGATTTCCCAGAACTCGTGCACTTCCCTAAGAAGTGGTATAATCATCTGCAGCTATTGTGTTATCCATACAGAGGCCATCATTCAAGTCAAAATTATGCTTAATATGTTTTTTTCCATCGAAAGAACCATTTTTTTTGTTAGAGATGTCAACTAATTTAATCATTTCCTGATATGAATTTAATCCTGGTCCATTTTCCTTACTCTCAACTACACAGTTCAGATCCAAATCAATTGTGACTTGTGTGTATATTACTTGGGGTGGTCTGCAATGAATTATGTGCAAGAAATTTTGTGGTAATTGTTGTCTCTTCTTCCAGTAGACCCCCATCAACAACATTGAGATCAACATAAAAAAGAGGATGAGATGCTCTTGTTCCTGGAGCTAATGGTATATCTATTTCAATTTCATCTTGGCAGCTACCTAAATTTCTTCTAGTTGATTTGTACCTCCACACAAATCTATTATTTTTCCATTTGCTTTAGTTGCACTTTGGCACTTATCTAGATTCCTATCTTGAGTTCTTTGATGTTCAACAGAGTAAAAATCACTTGTTGGTGCAGAGACTCTTCAGCCCAACTCACCTTTTCCTTTAAGAGGACTCATTGGTTGTATAAATGATCATTTTGTAGAAGCTACAACTACAATTGGAACACTTCAACTCAGAGAAGAAACTATAGAATGAGAAACAACTAAGAAACTCGGGATAGAAGAAACAAGATAAAAATTGCAGGTGGCTCCTGCTAGCCTTCATCTAACATGATTTGTTCATTCAAATCAAAGTCATGATTTTCTAGTGCTTCAATATCAGTAGATGATGCAACCTTCATTGTCTCGTCTAGAGTTGTTTTCCTACTACTCGTACTGTTTGGAACTACCAAAACCTCAGGAAAAAGATTGCATATTGTGCTTTGAAATGGCTTGGATGAAGATGGGATCCCATGTTTGGCCTCATTAACAATATATTTGAGCTTATTTGGCTCATGTGGCCAATGATCAAAAGCTTTAGAGATGCTAGTTGAACATTTTTTTTCTTTGCAAAGAGGACACACTGTAGGTTTCTCTACTGCTTTGTAATCACACATTTCAATGTTCCTTTCTCCCATCTTACAAGTTATTATATTCATTTTTCTCCAGCTCCCATCAAACTAGTTATGCATACCCATAAAATAATGGTGATTCCTCCATTACTATTGTCATTGTATACCTTATTTTTATTGTTTTGCCCCTATTGTCCCCATATTTTTATTATTGTGCCCCATAGAAGCCTACTATTATTACTTTTGTGCCCTTATATTATTATTGTTAGGTCAACTTTATTTATATTGTGACCCCTTACACTCCTATATATAGAAAGGAGGTTTTGTCATTTGTATCATCGAAGAATTGTTCATTTTTGTAATGTAAAGGAGGTTTCCCCCTCAAAGACGCTAATTTCTAAGGTGTTGATCTTTATTTTCTATCTTTTTGTGTGTTGGTTTCATAAAATTTGGTATGAGAGCTTGGATTCTATGGTTTCACTGCTCCAAATAGGTCATCGTGGAATTCTCTCTATAACATTTTTACTGGGATGTTTCAAAAGAGAAAAAAAATCCATTTGAGCCTAAATCTCACTAAACCTCGGATCCAAATTTTAGATCTTGTGACGCTATATTTTCGGAGATATGATCCAAGTAATTAGGGTAAAATCATAATAACTTTGTTTCTAAGCATCTGATTGAAATTGCATAACAAGTTACATAAAGAGGATAGATTGTAATTTTCTTCATATCAGTTTTAGATCCTAAGGTTAAAACCATGACACGTGCCACTTCTTACAAGCTCGCTCTACTGCACCAGCATATAATAAGGTCATCGTGGGAGATTTGGCCTAACTCTTCATTGAAGAATCCAATATTGATCATACTTGCGAGGTTAGAAAGAGTACACAGAGGGTTACTGTAGGAAGAAATTTCAGACCTTGGAGATCCAAAATTATAGAGATACAACAGATTCAATATCAAGTTCCTACAAAGTGAGAAAAAAGTTCTGTATTTTTATTTTTTATTTTTTGCATAAGTTTGGTTTCAAAAATTAGTTTGAAGGAATTCAAAGGGCATAGTGAAGAATTATTATCAATAATGGATGCCCGAAGAAAGAAAATGGAAACACCTAGTAAGCAACTTGAAAGCTCTAGCATGAGTCAAGAAGAAGAAGAAGAAATGCAAAATGATATCAAAGATACGAGACCAAGTGCAACAAATTTCACTCACACAAAAAGTAATAAAAGCTAATATGGATGGTTTAAAGAAAGATGTATAAGCTAAGATGTATGGCGTGGAAGCTAA
This sequence comes from Pinus taeda, assembly GCA_000404065.3. Classification (NCBI taxonomy): domain Eukaryota; kingdom Viridiplantae; phylum Streptophyta; class Pinopsida; order Pinales; family Pinaceae; genus Pinus; species Pinus taeda. The sequence continues at coordinate 101,026 of APFE030180486.1, read as the reverse complement.
GAAGGATGGCTTAAAGAAAGGCGTAGAAGGCAAGATGAATAACGTGGAAGCTCAGATGGATGGCATGGAAGCTATGATGGAAGATTTGAAGATAGATTTGATAAAGTTACTACAAGTAATGCTTACCAACAGTGAAAGGGTATTAAGGGAAACTTATGATGAGAACAAAATAAATGTTAATCATGATTTCATAGACTCTAACATTGGACAGAAGAACCACCATGTTCCAAAGATTGATATGAGGAAGTTTGATTGCAAGGATCCCGTATCATGGATACTACAGATGGAGCAATTTTTTGATTTCCATAATGTAAAAAACACATAAAAGGTGCTCATTGCAACTTTATATTCGGAACCAAATCAGTTTGCATGGTATCGATGACTTTTCTCTTGTAAGAAAATTGTCACATGGGCTATTTTTACGGATTAAATGATATCACATTATGAGCATACATAAGGAAATACTTTTTTTATCCAATTGATAAATCTCAAACAAAAGGGCTCAATGATGAAGCACATTGAGGACATCCAAAAATTGAATATAAGGGTAAAAGATATTCCAGAGGTGAATAGGAATTATGTGTTCATAGGGACTTTAAAGGATAACATCCAACATTAGGTTCACCTTTGGGAACCTGATTCATTGGAGAAGGCATTCAGGTTGGCCAGAAAAATAGAAAGAAAAGTTATGCCAACAAGGAAGCCTACCACTCACAATCATAAATATGGAAGTTTTGTTTCCCCTATCCATCCACAACCTACAAGGTTGACACCACAACAATTGGAAGAAAAAAGAGCAAAAGGGCTTTGTTACAGTTATGATACAAAATACACTAAAGGTCATAAGTGTGCTGAGAAGAAATTATTTTACATAGATTGTGAAGAGAAAGAACAAAACGAACAAGAAACATCAAAAGAAGAGGATATACACCAGGAACAAACCCTAGAGAAAGAAGAAATGAATCCGACCATATCTTGTAATGCATTGGCTGGAATTACCGCTCCTCAAACTATTAAGATAGAAGGGCATATCAAGAAGAAAAAGGTAATAGTGTTGATTGATTTGAGAAGTACCCATAATTTTATTCATTGTAAGATCACCAAGCAATTGAATTTCTTCCTATATCCAACATGAGAGTGTCAATTGATGGTTGCAAGTGGAGGAACCGTAAATTCCTCAGGAATGTCCCATAATATCAAGCTATCCATGGGAGAATATGTATTGAATAGCCTAATGATTTCCATTCCAATTGGTGGTTTTGATGTTGTATTAGGAGTACAATGGCTACAATACTTGGGTATAATAGCTTTTAATTATCATGAACTTTTCATGAAATTTTCTTCAGAAGGAAAGGAAGTTGAATTAACGGGTATCGTAGGGAAACGAGGAAAGATAATCAGCTCTAAGAGAATGAGAAATCTTCTAAAGAAAGAACAATGAGCAATAATTTCATAATTATGTTCACTAGAGGTTCCCATATTGAAATCATCTATTTCTCCAGATCTCCAAAAATTCTTGGACAATCATTTGAAGGTATTCGAGACTCCCAAAGGCCTCCTACCTATTCGTGATCCCGATCATGCTATTCATTTGATTCCAGTAAGTGTTCCTCCAAACATCAAGCCTTACAGATATCCCTATTCCCAAAAGAGTGAAATTGAATGTATGGTTGCAGAAATGCTAGAGGCTGGTGTAATTAATCCTAGTCAAAGTTCTTTCTCTTCTCCAGTGGTATTGGTTCACAAGAAGGATGGATCATGGTGCATGTGTCTAGATTATAGGCAGCTCAACAAGCTCACTATTAAAGATAAATATCACATTCTTATCATTCATGAATTATTGGATGAATTTGATGGATCAATTTACTTCCCCAAGTTGGATCTTCCTTCAGGATATCATCAAATCGGAATGAAGACTGAAGACATTCAAGAAACATCTTTTAGAACTCATGAGGGTCATTATGAATTTTTGGTCGTGCCTTTTGGCCTTACTAATGCACCTTCTACATTTCAAGGTTTGATGAATTCCATTTCAAACCCACCCTTAGAAAATTTGTGTTAGTATTTTTTGAAGATATACTAATCTACAACAAGTCATAGAAGGATCATGTTCAACATGTTGACAGGGTGCTCAAACTATTGGAGGAGAAACAATCATATGCAAAAAGCTCCAAATATTTCTTTGGAGTACAAGAGGTGGAATATCTGGGTCATATTGTATCTCATGAAGATGTTAAGGTAGATCTTGGAAAAATTAAAACCATTAAGGAATGGAAAATTAGCACATCCATAAAGAATCTACAAGGATTTATCGGGTTGACAAGGTATTATCGTAAGTTTGTTAAGAATTATGGGAGAATAGCAGCACCTCTAAAAACATTATTGAAGAAAGATGCATTTTCATGGACTCTAGAAGCAACGAAGGCCTTTGAACATCTTAAAGAGGCAATGTGCCAAGCACCGGTCTTGGCTACACCAAACTTCACAAAAACCTTTATTGTGGAATGTGATGCCTCAGGAAATGCAATTGGTGTTGTTTTAATGTAAGAAGAAAGACCCATTGCTTTCCAAAGTCATCCAATAAAAGGAAAGTATTTATGCAAAGCTATTTATGAAAAGGAAATGTTGGCAATACTACATGCACTTAAGAAATGGTGACCCTACCAAATGGGAAGACACTTGAAGGTAAAAACATATCATGATAGCCTTAAATACTTTTTAGAACAAAAATAATATTCAGAAGAACAACAAAAATGGGTCACAAATATGTTGGGTTATGACTTTGAAATCATCTACGAAAAAGGGAAGCAAAATGTTATTGCAGATGCACTCTCAAGAACAAATGAGGAAGTGGAAGAATTTCATTGCGTAATTTCTATTATCCAACCAGATTGGATTAAAAAAGGAAGGGATGAATGGAAGAATGATGAAGAAGTGTGGGAATGCATTCAAAAGTTATGACAAGATCCTAGTACATCTGATACATTTTGTTGGAAAAATGATATGTTATGGTAAAAAGATCGGTTATACCTATGTAAGAATTCCCAACTCAAAAAAAATATTCTTAGGGAATTGTGCACCTCTCCCTTAGGAGGGCACTCAGGATTTCTAAAAACTTACCACAACGTTAAGAAGGATTTTTTTTGGGATTTCCTTGAACCAGATATTCAAAAGTTTGTGCTGGAATGTTTGGTTTTCCAACAAAATAATGTTGAAACAATTAAGACCCCAGGTCTATTACAACCTTTATCCATTTCAAGCCAATGTTGGGAGGAGGTTTCAATGGATTTTATCACAGGTTTACCCAAGTCCAAAGGAATGAGTGTTATCATGCTGGTAGTTGACAGACTTACCAAGTATGCACACTTTTGTGCATTATCTCATCCACTAAAATCATGTACAGTTTCTACTGCATTTAAGGAAACAATTCAAAAGTTACGTGGAAACTCAAAGATTATTGTAAGTGACAGAGATCCCATTTGCACTAGAAATTTTTGGACAAAATTATTTTCTTGTCTTGGTACTCAGTTAGCCCATATCTCATCTTATCATCCTCAATCTGATGGGCAAACTGAGATAGTAAAAAAATGTTTGGAAGGATATCTTCGTTGCTTTGTATCTGATGAACAGACACAACGGTTCAAATGGTTGCCTCTAGCTGAATGGTGGCATAACACTTCCTTCCATACCGTAACAACAAATTACCCCATTTATGACACTTTATGGATATCATCCACCATCCATCACATCATATTTAAGAGAAAATTCTAAGGTTCAAGCAGTGGAATATCACATCGATCATCAACAACAAGTTCTCCAACTCTTAAAGGATAACCTCACTATGGTGCAGAATATAATGAAATAGCAGGCAAATCAACATCGCAGTGAAAGAAGTTTTGATGTAGGTGATTGGGTGTTCGTATGACTACAACCATATAAATAAATGTACCTCAAGCAAGCTAAGAAGCATAATAAATTATCACGAAAGTATTATGGTCCGTAGAAGGTGTTGCAAAAGATAGGGACTATGGCATACAAATTGGATCTTCCCGCAGCTTCCTGAGTACACCTAGTTTTCCGTGTTTCATGCTTAAAGAAGGTTATAGGTGACAAGCTCCCAGTTCAAACAATATTTACAAAACTTGATGAGGGAGGAAAAATCATATTGGAACGTGAAGCATTCAAAGAAGCAAGAATGCAACAGCTACAAAATTGATAAATTTCAGAGTATCTCATCAAGTGGAAGAATGTATCCATTGAAGATTCCACATGGGAGGATGATAATTTTATACAGAAGCATCTATAACTACACAAGCATTGAGGACACAACTTTTTTCAAGGAGAGGGTTATGTTAGGTCCCTATAATACTATTGATTCTGCCACTACTATTTTCATTGTATCCCTTATTTTTATTGTTGTGCCCCTATTGTCCCCATATTGTCATTATTATGCCCCATAGAAGCCCACTATTGTCATTTTTGTGCCCTTATATGATTATCGTTAGGTTGGCTTTGGTTATATTGTGACCCCTTAGACTTCTATATATAAAAAGGAGGTTTTTTTCATTTGTATCATCCAAGAATTGTTCATTTGTGTAATGTAAAGGAGGTTGCCCCCTCGAAGAGGCTCATTTCTAGGGTGTTGATCTTTCTTTCATATCTTTTTATGAGCTGGTTTCATAAAAGTTTTACCTTTTCATCAATATGCCTTTTCCAGTTATGGAGTCATGGGCCTCTCATACATTTTTTGTCTCGTTCCGCCAACACCCATTATGTTTTTATTAATATACATGGATTAAAGATATTTACCACACCAAACCTACTGGTCTCATAGCGTATAATATCGTAAACATGCCAGCACAATAACACCATCACATAGCACATACACATGTGCGTACTCCTCGAAAATCAAGTTTTGGTTCACCATCCTAATTATGTCTCTATTCACTAGCTTAAAAATCACAGTCCTCAAACCCATTACATAGGCACACCAACCTTAATCATAATCATAACTTGGCCCCATTTTCCTAAAATGTATATACATACAGAGGGACACAAGTGTCAATGAGTCTCAGGATCACTAGCTAACACATATTATACATGGTTATTAAATTAATCATCTAGGGGGTGTAACTAGGGGTGTTACAGTTATGTTCAATGTTCTTACTGCCTCTATCGAGGCAATAAAGGGACTTTCAAAAAACCTTTGTTATGTATAATGTAAGCATTGTAGTATGTGACACCAAATCCCCATGCCCAACATACGAATTTTTTGTGGTATATACATTAATGAAATACTACATTCGAAAAGCTTTGTAATGTAGATTTACATTACATGTGTGTAAAATTGAGTAGGGTATTTTCATGTTTGAGCCAATTCTTTTCCCTTTAAACTTATCCTAAATATAATTTCACTACTAGTAAAGATAAGTTTCAACATTACATTCAAGTTAATAATGGCTTGACATGCCTTCAGAATTGTCTCCATGAGCATATAATGAATATCGAAAACTTTGACATGACCCATTTGTCTCTAATGATGGCAATCCAGTTAGGGAAAATCCCTCTTCAACTAAACCAAAATACATCTATACACTACAAATTGTTACTTCTATACCCCATTTAATGATTTCATCAAACAATTTGCAAACATTATAATAGTTTGTCATTGTTTTTTATCTTCGACACATGCATGTCCCATGTTCCATATTGTTGAGAATAATTGCAAGTCAACTAACATTCACCACCACATACAACACCATTAAGTTTTTAAGATTATTTAACTTTCTAGGCAATACACCACTCAATCCATGCACATACTGATCCTCTATAGTCTTATCAAACCTAAAGATGCCAGTGAATGAAATCAAGGAATTAAGAAGCATCACGAGGAATGATCTAGGTGACATCGAGCAATCCATGAATGTGAAGGAATCGAGAGTTGAATCATAGATAAGCCAATATACATGCTTGAAAAACATCACATACACCGTTGGATTGATTAGTATTCCCAAAAAACATGTACCAACAAAAGCCATTTCCTTCTATTGTAACTATTGAACTTTCTCAATTACTTCAATTTTTTCCTCTTTAACCTTAATGAATCACTGTCAGAAAAACTATAAATTTGTAACAAATCTAATTAGCATCATCATAATATTTTAGAAAATAATAACCATTGGGATTGTGATCATACCCCATGGTCCTATTCATAAACTTATCTTTGTTGTGTTCATATTGAAATGTATCACTGTCACGAATGTTGATTTTATGTCATTTCTCTACTTAATGAGAAAAACCTATTTCTAATTTCACATCATATTCTTTCTAGAATTATTCCATAGGTTTGGACCAAGAAGTTAATGTATTTTCGTTCATGTTTTATGAACAAATGATCAAGATACCATGTCCTCAAGGAAAACAAGACAAGGAAAAATAGAACACTCCATTTTGGCACCAAGGGTGGAAACGATTCACCATAAACAAATCCTAGCATGCCACATATCTCACTATGAATTCAAATAGGCACCACTCTGTAAAAGTTTTATCTACTATTATAAACTCTATGTCCAATCCTAGTTAACATGTATGTCATGTCTGGGCCAAAATTTAGACAGGGATCTTCAATTAGGGTAACCTATGAATTGGAAGCCATGAGTTGCCTATTTATATTATGGTACATTTTTTATATTAAGAGAGATGAGTTCTAGAAATTTTATATCTTGGTGAAGAGCATAGTTACAAGGCATGGACCCACAAAACATTGGGAAAAGTCTAAAAAAGAGACTGATCTAGATTCCCCAATAGAAAATTGACATAAAACTCCACAATTAAAATAAATTCTGAAATATTGGCTTGCCTAGTTGGTAAAAGTGATGTGCTAAAATTACCCATATCTATGTTCAAGCATGTTTGTTGATAAAATTGTGTTTGTTCTTATGGATTAAACAACAAAAAAAAATGACTAGAGTCAGATGCAAGCTATGGGCACCTTTTGGCAGAATAAATGCTGCTCAATCAAAATCTCTTAGTCGATATTGTTAGTTTCGATTTGTCACGCTTATCTAGCCACATTGTGGTAATAGGAAGCTAATTTAGATTCTTTCATCAAGACATAAGAAAGGGAAATTTTTGTCAAAATATTTCAGATGCATGATCTCTATCAAACTTCCTTTTCAAAATATTGGGTCAAGCTTGTTGACTAGCTTAGGAAAACATAATTAAGCTCATTTCATCTTGGCCAAAATTGACATGATTTGACTATATTTGGCCCAAACTCAAACAAATCAAACATTTAGGAACATATTTGGGAACTCTTATTTTAATGTTGGAGTAAACCTGAGTGTAACACATAACCCCAATGCCATACATAGAGGATTTATTCTAGAGGACAATAGAAAAGAGGTTGGGATTTATTCCTTTTTACTAAAGAAGTAAATTCCATTTTATCAAGCACAGAATAAATCATGTTTGGTTCTTTTGTTTCCTCTAATGTTTGAGTACATATGGACACATGTTGAAATTAGTAGCTTTTGTTGCTCATCATATTTTTTATTATCATATTTATTCTTCCCACTCTATTCTTATTCTCTACCGATATTTTCGTTATCCCCCTAGATCTATTATAGAAAAATAGAGGGAGGATGAAGTTTATTTTTGTATTGTGTAGTTCATCTTGGTTTCAGGTTCTCATCTTCACACCCCTTTTCTAGTTCAAGTACTTGTGAGAGGACATAGTTATCATTGAGAGGTAAATAGTGCTTTCCTTTTATCCATGCAATTGCATCTTTGGATTATCGTACTTGGTGTGCATTTTGATGTGTTTGAATGCCCCTTGGATATTTTGTTCGTGTAACAGATATCTGCTTACAATTTTAGCATCTACTGTTTAGTGGATACATTCTACGATCATTGTTATTAATCGTTGTATTTTGACATCATGAATTAATTAATAATGAGAAGAATTCCCAATTAGTTTTTTAAACCCCATAGCTAGTAGGATTCAAGCATTTAGCTCATTATTCATAATTTCATCATATATTGTCACTATTTTTTACTTTTTTCCATGCAAATCAATCTTTTAGAGGTAGATTTTTATGTTGTCACAACATATTTACATGATTCACAAAGTGATAAATCAATATTTCGTGTAATCATAGATTTTAAGTTTGATAATTATAGGTCATTTATAGGCTATAAATGTCTTCAATGTTTCACTTCTAATTGATTCCACTTAACATATTGAGTATCTTGTACTCAACTATTTTTCCGTCCACCCACTATTAATTACTTTCATAACCATTAGGTAGAGATATCCAACTTCGATGTTATTTTTCTTATTTAGAAAAATATTTTCCAAGACTCTACAAAGTTTAATAATTTATTGAAAGTTGTAGAATTTACAATTTATAAAGATTCATAGTCTAATTTTTTAAAGTCTCATTTTTTAAAGGGTGCTATCTTAATGGAAGAGCACTTGTTTTACAAGAAGGAGGTTGGTGGTTTGATTCCATCATACCCTGATATCTATATGCAATGATGATGATCAATTTTTGGTGATGGAGGCTCTTTTGACCATCACCAATGAGGTTATGGTGACGTTTCTCGAACCTCACCGAAATATGAAATGACAATGGTTAACAAAAGCCACCATACGTATGCATCAATAGTGGTAGCCATGAAAGTTTCATGACCATAAATCATCATTATTCATATGAAATGGTGACGGTCACTATCTGTTGTTATAATAATTATTCATGACGAACCTTGAATGTCAGAATAACACCTATACTTTTGATGATGTGGCCTTTGGTGACATTCAATATTTATTGACAAAGGCTTGTTTTACCATCACCAATAAGCTTATGGTGACATTTTTCAATCCTCGCCAAAATATAAAATGGTGACGATCAATGAACATCGCCATATATATGCATCAATAATGACGGTCATGAAAGGTCCATCACAATAAATAATTATTGTTCGTTATAATCACTATTCGTGATGGACCTTGAATGTCACCACAACGCCTATACTTTTGGCGATGCCATCTTTGGTGATGTTCAATTTTTTGGTGATATGAAATGGTGATGGTCACTATCTGTCATTATAAATCATTATTGATGACATATTGTGAATGCCACTATAACACCTGTACTTTTGGCAATGGTGTGGCAATGCCACCTTTGGTGATGTTCGGCTTTTGGTGACATAGGCTCTTTTGACCGTCAACAGTGACCTCATGGTGACATTTTTCGACCCTCACCAATATCCTTTTTTCTTGTAGTGAATGCATAATTATTGATCAATATGATTATAACAAGCTCATTTAGCTTTCTCAAATTAGGAATACCCTTGTACACTCATGCAGAGGGGAAGACTCTAATATAAATACCTTGTAACATGGAAAGGGCATAAGTACTCATAAATATATGATGGTAGGAGAAAAATTACTATGTCAGGCCTTGAGTGCTTATAATTATACTTTAGGCGCTCCATTATTATTTATTATTTTATGGATCTTGTACGATATTTGTTTTAAAAATATGGTAAGATATATAGATTTCCTTAAACATGAAGAGGAAATCAAAAGCACTGAAAATGAATGTACTTTTATTTAGTGAAATTTTTAAAGAAATTAACATGTGCTAATGGTGGCACTAATGACAATGTAGATACCAAATTTTTATTATTATACATGCATGGTATCATAACTAGGTACTCTAAAATTTGTAAAGTGTGAGTAAATATTCTATTTCCTTATAGTTACCACAAAATTATAGATGAAAAAGGTAGATACCATGCACCCAATACCAATTAACCAAATATTAAGTGACTATGAAAGTTGGAGGATAGAATTAATGTATACGTAGGTAATTGCGATTAATCCCTTACAACATTCAGTGCATCCAAAGACACGGAGTTCCTAAAAGTCGTATTAAAACGTAAGGGTACCAATAGAGTAATTTTTAGTCATGCATATGACACAACAAAAGTATAGAAATAAAACAATTAAACAACACTCTTCTTGTATAAATGTTGTGAAAATTGTTAAATCTAGAATGAAAACTTTTAGAAATGGCAGGAACTATCTATTGTACGGAGAATTTCACATACTAGGGGCCACATCATACATAACCTAATTTAGAGCCAGTAGTCTAGAAATGTAAGTAAATAGCGAAAAAATGCTTACACGTTGTTACAAGTTCAACAAAGAGAATACTTTTCCAATGAAAGTGAAATCCATTCATTGGCTAAATAATTACTCTATTTCTTGTTAAAAAGGGCATACATGCATTACTCTACATGGGAATTCAAATCATGGAACATACAACGAAATAGGCATTAAATTAAATTAAGGGAGAAAAAAAACTTATTGCATTGGGTTCATCATGATAACCTAATCCACCTCAGAAGGATCTCATATTTCAAAGTTTTGAAATCCTTCAGAGCTTCTAGTTTGGAATATATTGAATACACAATATCAAACAAATAGTTTAGGAGCTATGACACAAAAATCATACCAAGTTTGGATGAAAATATCCCTAAAATTTATATACACAGCAGGCCATACACCAAAATACTAACATCCACGCTAGTAACACAACAATTTCCCTAAATAAATTTCCCTGATCAGGAGTAGTTGGTAGCATTCACTCTGTACCGAATGAATATAAAGATAAACGTAAGCCAAATTTCATTGTGCCTTGAGTTTAACAGTAAGAAACCTAGAAGAAACACAATGGAGACCAATCTGTGGCATAACAAGATGAAATAAAAGGTGGGAGGCATGGCTTCTCTCATTTGAATCTCATATGATAATATCATCAAACATACTTGCCATAATACTCATAGATGGAGTTTAGTGCAAGAATACTTTAGGGGACAAGAAGAAAAAAGTGTGCGTATCTTAAAAATTTTTGTAGACATCGCCAGCAAAAGAAATTCACAAGAGGAAATTCATCTAAGCCAACTCAATCTCAGCCTGAGTTCATTCTACTGGATTTAAATAATAAAAGGACACATGGGGTCAAAGAGAGAGAGAGAGAACCTTTCAAGTGTTGGGCTTGTAGGGAACCTCATTTGTTGAGGGATTGTCTGCATAAAACCTAGTCTATTCAAAACATTCAAACAATACATGAAGCAGCGATAATAAATGATATTGTGAGAAACAAACCTAAGATAGGTGCAACATTGGATGATAGAAAATTAGAGCACCAATCCATTATGATTGACATTGAATGTGTTATTTTGAACCATTATGTATCTATCTCAATTGACGAAGGGGACAACCCTAGTTATATTACTACCCAAATTGTGGAAAAATGTAATCTGAAAACTGAACAGTTTAAGAATGCATGGTTGGTACAACTAGCAACCACAACAAAAGGGAAGGTAACTAGCCATGTAAAATAGTGTTCCATAGATTTAAATGTTTATCCCACTGAAGTAGATTTAAATATTCCATTAGGGTCATAGTATGTGTTAATAGGTAAGGATTTTCTAAAAAAAATGGAGTGCTAGTAAACTGTTTATGGAAAACACTAAGTTGTCTTAATCAAGAGGGACAAACATAGTTCATAAAAGGGATACCAAAATCAATTTGAATTAGACATATTTGAACATTACAACTGAAAAAGAGTGCAAAGAAAGGGTACTAATTATTTATAGTTCATGTTGAATCAAATAAGTAACAAACAATAAAATAAAAACTATATTGATTGCCAATTATTAGAGACTTGAAGGATTTTTTCCAGAAGGGGTTCCAAATCTACCTCCACAGAAACACATAGATTTCTCTGTTGATGTCATGCTAGGAGCTACCCTAGTGTCTAGAGAATCTAATCAATGACAATTCCATAATTATTGGAATTGAAGATTTAGTTGCATGAAATACTCAATAACAGCTATATTTGACCCAATGTTTCACCGTGGGGGAGGGGGGCTAGTGTATTTGTGAAGAGGAAGGATGACAAATTTAGAATGTGCATAGATTACTAGCAATTAAATAAATTGACCATTGAAAAAAATACTAGATGCCCTCCATTGATGATCTATTTGGTCAGGTAAGAGAGGAAACTATATTCTCAAAAATTGATTTGAGAGTCAATTATCACCAGTTAAGAATAAATTATGAAGAAACTCATAAGATTTTTCGAACCAGATATGGTCACTATGAACTTGTAATCTTACCATTTGGTCTGATCAATGCACCAACGTTATTTATGTTTTTAATGAATATCGTGCTTAGTAAGTACCTTGATTAATTTGTAATATTATTTATAAATGAAATTTTGGTATTTATAGATGACATTTGAGACTAGCATTGCAAAATTTAAGAGAACATCAATTGTATGCAAAATTTATTAAATGTCAGTTCTACAAGGACAAAATACAATATTTCGGCGATGTCATTTTACAGGAGGGATTCTCTATTGATCCTGAAAAGGTTAGGGCCATATTGAAATGACCCATACCTAAGGATGTGTTAGATTTCCAATCCTTCGTGGGAATTATAGGATACTACAGAAGATTCATTGAAGGTTTGTCAAAATTGACCTATCCTATTACTTCATTACAAAAGAAGGAAGAAAATTTTAGTGGGCAACTTTTTGTCAAGAAAGTTTTGACAAACTAAAACATTTGATAATAGTAACACCTATTATATATATAGATGCTTCTTTAGTGGGTTTAGGTGGAACCTTAGTGTTGTATAATTTTATATTGGCCTATGAATCTAGAAAATTAAAATCATATTAAAGGAACTATGCAGTGTATGATTTAGAATTGGTTGTTGTGATACACTATTCAAAAATGTGGACACACTGCTTGTTGGGTAAAAATTTCACCATGGTAACATATCACATTAGCTTAACATATTTTTTTAGCAAAACAAATCTTAGTGCGAGACATGCTAGGTGGATGGATTTTCTTAGTGAATTTGATTTCGAGATAAAACATATTAAGGGTAATGAAAATAAAGTAGAAGATTATTTAAGTAGACATGCACATCCCCTTATGGAATTTTATGTTAGCAACGTCACTACATATATTTTGGAGAACATTAGGAATTCAATACAAAAAGATAAAATGTATCTGAAAATTCAACAAAAATTGCAACAAGTAGAAATTTTAGGCTATGCTGAAAATTTTGAAAAAATCTTAACTTACAGAAAGAGATTGTACTTTCCTAACACTGGTCCCTTAAAAAATATGATATTATTGTAGCAGCTACAACCACACTCCAAATTTTCCTTTGTTTCGTTTTGGAGCCTCCCTACCAACCTTTCACAACAACATGTTTTGCCTTGTGAAGTACACAAGATTTAGTGAGTTTCTTACAGAATGACAGCCTATCCATCAAAACTTGTTGCATCCCCCTCAAAGGCTCTTTCGTCAGACTTGGTCCAAATGTAGGCTGAGTATCTCCCTCAAGAAATTGTACAATTCTAGAGCGAACGAGCCTTCCCTCCAGAAATTGCACAATTCTTTCTCGAAGCCTGCCAGGCTCCAAAATTGTGTAAATCTACCTATCACTGTTCACTGGAAAAATGGGGCAATTTCTCCAAGTACGACTGCTCAATGTAGAAATTGCACAGTTCTTGGCATCACTCAGCTGCTTTGCCCAGAAATTGCGCAATCCCTCTGGGTAGCCATCCCGGCTCCCTCACAGAAATACGCATTTTTCCCCTCAGCTGAGCAAACCAATGCATGTGCAGTTGGGTTGACCGGTTCTGTCAAGGACCGAGAAAAGCTGATTTGCATGAATGGCCTGCTCCTCCAAAGCAGGCATGCAAAGGCATCCCTTGATTCAGGGATCTATTTTTAGCAGCTGGAGGTTACTTGCAAGAATCATTTTAGAAGCCTCCCACCAAGTGTTTCTTTTGCTAGATTGTGGCATGCGCATCAAAACCTGTGTTCTATTGTAACTCATCAACCAGACACTGAAGTGCACATTCCTCACATAAACTTTGCAACTCTCACATCCCACATTGCATCTAGGATTTGTTGGCACATTCAACTCAGTTGTCTTGGGGTAAGCTCGCTTTTCATGTCTTTTGTTGTGTTTTTGTCTCTTTTTCTATTTTGCTTTGTGTGAGTGTTATATACTTGATTTCAATGAGCACTTGTTGTCATTTTGATGTATGTTAGCTTGTAGAAGCATCGTTTAAGTTTTCACTAACATCTTGACACTTTTTTGCATGAATGGTCGTCGTTGTGGCAACTTGTTTCACACACATGCATGCTTTCCCATTTTCTAAATCCTACACTTTCTATTTGCATGAATGATCATCCACTCTTTTTTGCACTCATCTGACCATACATTTGGACTTCTCATCTTTTCACTCGACCATCGGCCGAATTGGGTTGCCTTGGCCTAAACAGTGCGTTGCCCGACTAGCACTGCTAATTTCTAGAAGTGAACGCTAACCCTTCCCTCCAGAAATTGCATAATTCTCACCCAGAACTGACCTCTAGGCTTGCATTATGCAATTCTTGGAGAAAATGTCCTACTAGCCCTAGAAAGTAGGCAATGCAACTTGCTAGTTGCATGTCACTACTGACTAAAATTGCACATTATAGAGTTTTGGTCCCTAGCACGCCAGGCTGGATTGTGCATTGTGCAACTCCAGTAGTCAGTCAGCCTCTTGATAGTTCGAACTATGCCTTGCATAGTTTTGGCAGTCAATCTCCCGACCTCCCGCTGGAAATTGCGCAACCTTCATGATTAGTCACACAAGTATGTTGCGTGTCAGTTCTCGAGTTCGTTTTGGTTTTTGACTAACATATTTCATGCCATGAGTGTTTCCATGTCTCCAAGTATCACAAGTGTTCATTTACCTCTCAGCAGCATAGGTACAATGGTTTCTAGGAAAGTAGAAATGAAGACACCATTTAGAGCACATTTGGGGATGTAGTCGATCAAGTGTCTATGAACTTGCCTACCCACGAAGACATCAAATTTTTCATAGAGTTTTGGTCCCTAGCAGGCTAGGATGGATTGTGTATTGCACAATTCCAGTAGTCAGTTAGCCTCTTGATAGTTCGGACTATGCCTTGCGTAGTTTTGGCAGTTAATCTCCCGACCTACCGATGGAAATTGCACAACCTTCATGATTAGTCACACAGGTATGTTGAATGTTAGTTCTCAAGTTCGTTTTGGTTTTCGACTGACATATTTCTTGCCATGATTGTTTCCATGTCTCTAGGTATCACAGGTGTTCATCTACCTCTCAGCAGCATAGATACAATGGTTTATAGGAAAGTAGAAATGAAGACACCGTTCAGAGTACATTTGGGGATGTAGTCAATCCAGTGTCTATGAAATTTCCTACCCATGAAGACATCAAATTTTTCGTAGACAAGAACATCAAGATATGACGACAACATCATCACAGTAAGAAGCAACATCAACATCAATTAAAAGAAGCATACCGAATACAATGAACGCAAGAGGAAGTTTGTTTATAACAAAGAGGTGGAACAAAGTTGCAAGATCAAGCATGTCCACTTGTGATGAAAAAACTTTGGAGGCTCAAGATATGAGGTGACAGCATGACATGAAGATCGCGTAAACACATAGAACCAAATAGAGAAGGAATTGTGTGTGATGAAGTAGAAATCAAGGAAGAACAGGAGTTGCATAGACAAGAGAATGAGTTGCAGCAGGAATAGGTACAACATGTGGTGCAACATGGGCTCATGTATGAAAATGCGCCTGTACAATTTATAGATCCATCTCAGCAGCTGGCATGGAGTAGACAAGATGAGAAGTGTTGTTGACTGTGTGCAAGGGAATGAAACAGTGTGCATGTCATTATGTGCATGCATATGATTCCACCCATTCGGAACACTCACCAAGGCGAACACAAGATGAAAGTCTGACTGGAGTTGAACATTTATCTCAACATGTTGATGTGCACGACCACAAACAGATGCTTGGAGAGTGTCATAGACACTATGCACCAACATGTTACCTGTCTGGTCACACAAGGATGACCATGCACATTCTATGAGACGAGTTGGACAAAGCATCCATATCAATGCACCCAGATGCAACGAAGGCAAGAGTTCACTTCAACAAGATGTCACCATTGAGCGCACGAACACCATTATGGACAACTGAGCTTGGGATTGGCTCATCACCTTCAACCATCACAAGAATGTCAAAGATTTGGTCTCACCACAACATTTTGAGTGTCATTGATGTCTTGCATGGCTTGCTCAAGCCATTTTGTCTCACATCGGTACATGTACATTGTAATGTAACGTTTTGTCATGTGGAAGTTCAAGTGTCAATAGTTGAATGTAACAATCATAGAGTAGTTGAAGAGTCACGGGGGTAGATGAACGGTCTCCAAGGGGAATGTCACGGTTCACCCCACCCTTCGCTATAAATAGTACCTCATAACTCATTATATAGGATTTTTGGTTAGCCAATCTTCGATAGGAGTATTCTTAGAGAAAACTTGGACATTATTGTAATGCACCTTGGCTTCTCCACTACACAGAGCTAGTATATCTCTTTCGAGGAGCAGGCAATTGTGGCTGTAACATTCCACTATAACTTAGACTTCTTAATATAACAAAGCCAACATATTTTCATGCATATGTTGTTATTATAGTTGGACTATTCTAGTTGCTGTAGAAATGTATGTTATTTAACATACACATTTGTGTATGAACTATTTTGTATGCAATTGAATATATCTTGTTGTAGATGTGTTGTTGGTTTAAACATCACTTTGGATTGCTCACTATATTAATTTCTAGCTTGTGATGCATCTTCACTTGTGGGTTCCCTTCCAAGCCGATTACTATTATAGGTTTCCATGGGAGGCACTCACCTCACTCTCCATGTGTTAGAACCTCTCATGCAGTTTCCTTGACCTGCCACAGCTCTCACACACTTGCTACCAATAGGGACATCTTACTTCCCTCTGTGTGAAACCATGGTCAAGGCATTACCATACGACCCAATACCAGGACTCCTACACGAAATGGTCTAAGGTCTAATTGGAACTTCTTACTGTGGAGATCCTCTAACATGTTGGTACATCCAACACTGTCAACATTTTTGGCACTAGAAGGAGAGTTAGATGACAAGCTAAGCCCTCATCATCTATGTTGAACTTTCGCACATCTTTCATGGAGTTTGTTATAGTTCACCCTCTGAAATTTCTATCCAATGGACATATCTTTCACATAGACAGGGAATGCTAGGATCAGTTGTCACAAATCATGAATGATGGTGAAGGCAAAGAGGCTTGGTCTAAGCACTTAGATGAATTCCATGCTCTCATGAATGGCATGGAAGATTTTAATGAAACAAAGGATTGTTCACTACTTGCACACACACATTACGATCACCCATCACAATGGTGTGGCACACTACCTCATAACTCCTGATGAGCCCCAAAAATGGACAATTATTTGGGCTCATTCAACCTCCTAAGTTGACTTAATCCACCATTCTCATTTGTTTATTTCATGTTTTTGATTATTTTTATGTTAATAGAGTGAATTTGGTTAGTCATTATGC